>LYNE01000196.1:39673-56422 GCA_001662545.1 Rosa x damascena | reverse complement strand
CCACTATGGTCTTCAAAATAAATCAAACCATCAATCAATCAAATCAAGAAGAAAACAAGGCAATCACAATTTAAAACAAACAAAACAATTCATGGTAACCCCTACATATAATTTAGTTCAGGAGGTCACACTAAGTCAAGCAATTCAAATCATGGTAATCATCGTAATCTGATGCGGCTAAGATAGCCTCACAATTTAACCATGCAAAATGTAGTTGTTAGTATAGGATAAGCAGGGATCGTTCAATCCGGGGATTGTAGGGTACACCTAAACAAAAAGGTCAATTTAAATTAGTAATTAATAAAACAAGTATTAACAAGTATTTATCTACAAATTTACACAAGAAACAACCATAAAAAGGGGGGATTCAACTTTTGGTTTCTAAGTTCCTACGAAATAAAACAAAAAGATAAATATATACATGTGATCGACTTCTTCACACTCAAATTAGAATTTCGAAACCATATCAACATCCAATGAATTATTTCAATCTAAACAACCTAAAATCGTGCCAACACTAAATATCAGAAATGAATTCGAAGTATAGTCTGAAGAAATCGAGTACCACTTTAATTCTTCTTTAATCTCCTAAGAGTCTTGATTTTTCTGATCTCTTTTCCCCTAAAATGCTCCTTCTCTTTTCCTTGAATAGTGACCAGATACATCCCTTATTCCTCTCCTTTGAATTGCACTAATATCTTCTTCCAATTGTGCACATAATGAACTCCTACAATCAAGAAAAATCCGAATTTAATTAGTGTTATAATCAATAGTAAATAAGATCATTATAATAAATATTGACTATAAACACTCCATTTTATCTCCTTGAATTCTTCATGATTTTTGTTTTAAGTTTTCCTTAAATTCATCACTCAAGAGTTCTTAATTTGATGGACTCGTAAATTCTCTCTTTAAAATAAGAAAATCAGCAATAGGAAAGTTCAAATGAAGAAAATTTCCCTAAAACAAAATAGGAAATATTTCCTAAAATGAAAGAGGAAAGTTTCTAAAATGACTTGTCCTTAATTTAAGCTCATTTCTGCTCTTTTTCGTTTGTTTTCTCCATTTCAGTCCTTGAAGTATCTAAAACCATAAACTATGTTATAATTATTAATTTTAAGAGAATAACTTAGCAAAATGAGGGAAAATACATATTAAAAACGTCACACTTTGTGCTCCTATCATAATCCCACACTCTGACGTCTGTAGGTAGCCCTGACCATCACAGCAGTCCTCTTGATCTTTGTTAACTTAATAACAATTCAACTCCGCTACCGAGCTGTCATCACACAGATAGCCATCATCCAACTGATCATCACACAAATAGCAATCATCCAACTAATCATCACACATATATCGCTGGTCATCACATAGATAGCGATCATCCAACTAATCATCACACAGATATCGCCGGTCATCACATAGATAGCGATCATCACATAGATTCATTGCTAGTCATCACACAGATAGCAATCATCACACAAATATCCCTACACAAGCTACACAGATATTTTTACACAAGCTTTACATGACAATCATCACAAAGATTCATCATACTGATGTCATCAATTCATCACACATATATTCCTACACAAGCTTTACATGACAATCATCACAAAGATTCATCATACTGATATCATCAATTCATCACACAGATATTCCTACACAAGCTACCATATCTTAAATCTCACTTAAGACGGTCATATTAGACCCATGGTATCTCAACACATGATATCCTACAATCACAACTCAATACACAATTTCATCAGTCATCACATAGATAGCAATCATCCAACTCATCACACAGATTCCACCAATACATATATATATATATATATCACGCAAATATATATATATATACATGATCATCCACTCAGGAATGCCACTAATACCACTATAGTCACAGTTAATCCCATAACTCCAAGACAATATGGTAAACCCGTTCATGAATGAACATCCTGAGATTACTCACCTCGAAACTCCTGCTGCGTCTTCATTACAGAACAAAGCAGCCAACCCACAAAACGACCGTCCAAGAATACTTCGTCAAGTACCTAATCACAATCGGTTTCCACTTAGTAACAATTCATAAACAATTTAAGTCAGAAACCCTTGTTTTGAACTAAAATCCCCAAAGTGACACCAATCGAGGCGAAACCACATCCGAGACCACCCAATGTCTCCAGAATACATCTACGATCGATATGCCGAAACCACAAGTCGATCGGATGGTCGGATCCTCACGGATCGAAACATCGAACGGTCCGAAACAGTAAAAACCCTAACATGCTCATACGATCTCCAAAAATTACAAACAATATATCAAAATTCTCATATCAACGAGTAGATCGAACTCAGGAACATAAACTATCCCTAAGGTGGCCGGAAACCACCGGAAAACACCACCACAGTGGCGGTACCGCCGCCGGACCAAAGTCGGAATTTGACAAAACTCCCAACACCAAAGTTCTTCATCTCAACTCCAATTTAAACTTTCATAACTAACACAAAGTCTAAATTATAGCCGTTTGGCCGGAATTTACCTCGCAACATCTGAAATTCGATGAACCCTAGAATTTCAAAGCTTTGATTCGTCCTCCACAAGTGAAATCGTCTCAAGCCACTTTGAGAGAAGCATCAACGTCCTATGGGCTTCAAAAGCCCTCAAGAAACACCGACAATGGTGGCCGGAATCGGAAGTTCACATCTAGGTCCGACGCAGCTCCGCCGCTAAACTTCTCTGCCTTGCACCGCCCTCCACAGCTCGTTTCATGCTCCAATTCTTCCACAGACCTCAAGAGGCGATTGAGGCGAAGAGAACCCACTTTGAATCGCGTCCTATGATGGCCGGAGGAGGGAGAACGAAGCCGGTGAAGGGGAGAGGGCGAAACCGGGGTCGGGACCGAAGAGAGAGAAAAGTTTCCCAAAATGGAAACTCTGATTTTTCTGATAATTTTTCGGAAAAATCCCATATATACCAAAATGGAAACTTTTTCTAAAGCTCATAACTTCTTCATACGAACTCCGATTCTCGAGTTCCGCATGTCCACGAACTCGTATCGACGTGCTCTACAACTTTCGTGAAGGAAGTTTTTGAAGAATCTCAACGAATAAAAAGTCAACCCTTGCGCCCCCCCTAAAACGACGCTTCCTGAATAATTATTCACCCGAAACACTTCCGCTCCATCCACGAGCCACAAAACTGTCCGATACCCATAATTTAAATTCTAAAAAATCCTCAGAAAATAAATACGAATTTCCGGGGCATCACAATGACCATCATATCCTGCTGCATCAGTAGCGCCACGTCAGCGAACCAATCCAGATTGACCCAAAACCCCAATTATTGTTCTCCACGCCGGCAGCCATTTTTCTTTTCCATCACTATTCTTCTTCTTCACTTCTAGTTTTGGTCAACTTGGCCATCAAAAACCACCATTTCAACCAGACCCAAAATCCAAATCACCATTTTGAGCAAGACCCAAAAACCTTAGAGTTTGAAAAAATGGTAGTTTCAGTGAAAAGTTTCCAAATTAAGGCCTGATGTGGAGAGAGAAAGTGGGATTTGAGTGGGAGAGAGAGAAGTAGGCTGTGAAAACAAGAGGAGAGTGATTGAGCGGCGAATTTCCGAGCTGATTGGGATCTGCTTATGTTTGAGAGATGGCGTCGGCGACGATGGAGATGAGGGCGGATCCGTTAAGAGACAACGAAGGGAGATGGCTTTAGAGAAGGTGAAGAAATGATCGATCAGCTTGTAGCCTCTTGCTTCTGCTCGATGCCCATCTATACACCACCTAGCTAGGTCTTTGTTGGGTTTGGTTTCAATTTGGGGAGAGAAACAGATGGGTTGTGGAGTTTGATCGAAATGGGATTGGTGGGTTGAGGAAGGAGAAAGTAGGCAGAATGAAAAGAAAAAAAAAAAGAAAAAAAGAAATTAAAACGGAAAAAAATTAAAAAGGAACAAGTAAAAAAAGGAAAATGAAATAAAAGAGGGGTATTGGACATTTCATCCAATGCCAACTCCTAATTTGACGCAGAAGGGATCTATTGGAGGGAAATTGTGAGGTCAAAGAGTTTTTAGATTAAATTAGAATGTCAGGGAATGAAACTATGAGAGAGACAAACTATAGGGATTAAACAGATTTTATCCCTTTTCTATTTATAGGAAATTTTCCAAAATAATAAAAACTTCCGCTGACCATAACTTCTTCATACGTTCTCCAATTTTCGTGTGCCGCATGTCCACGAACTCGTGTCGACACGCTTTATGAATTTTGTGAAGAAATTTTTTGGAGAAACTCAACGAATAAGCATGTCCATGAACTCGTATCGACACGTTCTATGACTTTCGTGAATGAATTTTTTGGAAAAATTTAACGAATAAAAAGTCAACCCTTGACCCCTCGAAAATAAGTCGTTTCAAGTAATTATTCATCAGAAACACTTTCACTTCACCTACAAAACAACTAATCATACAAACCAACAACTTAATAATTTCCGTAAATCACACAAAAATTAATAAAGAAATTCTAGGGTACTATAATTGCAGACATGGCGTACATTCAGCTTCACAACGACAACGATGGTGGAGGTGGATCTTCATTATGAAAAGGTGAAAGACTGGTGTTGGGGTTGTGGTCTGTTTGACCATGGTGGACGTGGGTGTGATCAGTTTCTTACCAAGAAACTTAACGGTGCAGTGATGGTGGGACTTATGGAGCCGGCAGCCAGATCTGGGAGGTGGGATGATGTTTTAGGCCTTACAGGTTTTCTTCTGGTGTCAAACCCAGTGGAGAGGATGGGTTTTGATGTTCAACATGTAGGGCTGACGTCAGCAAAGGGACAAAACCCTAGCTTGGCCGAGATTGTGAACCGAGCTACAGAGTTGTTGAAGGTTGTGCCAAGCTAGAACATGACTGCTTCGACGATGAAGACTGTGGAAAAAATGGTGATGACCACGATGATGGAGGTGGAGCAGATGAGTGGTGTCAAGCGTCATGTTAGGTTGGTTCCAGCTCGACCCAGAAAGAAAGCAAAGCTAAAGATTGATTCGTCTTCTTTGGCTTGTTTGGATGTTAAAGAAGGCTTTGACATACCCATTCACAATGGGGTGGTGAAGATTTCTCCAGTAAAGAATAAACGGGGTGACCTAAAGGGTCAAAAAACAAGAAAGGTCCTACTATGAAGAGTAAGAGAGTGGCCCGAAAATTGGTGAGCGAAGGCAATATGATGGCGGATGCTGGGCCAATGAAGGGTGAGACATCTACTTTGGTGGCTTTTGATGGGGCTTCATTGAAGGTTACTAAGGTGGAGGCTACTGAGGTAAGTGAGGGTTCTCTCCTATTGGAAATGGAGCCAGCTTTGGCTTAGGAATAAGATATGTCACCAAGTTTGCCCTTGATTATCGAGGATGTTTATGGGTAGTTTTCTGTTGTGTTTCATGATCTTTAAAAATGTTGAATTATTTAGATAGTGACTCTTTTGACAGTCTCACCGAAATGAGTCATTATGTCACCAAGTTTGCCCTTGATTATCGAGGATGTTTATGGGTAGTTTTCTGTTGTATTTCATGATCTTTAAAAATGTTGAATTATTTAGATAGTGACTCTTTTGACAGTCTCACCGAAATGAGTCATTATGTGTAATTTCAATAACCAATGCAATAAGTTGACCAAAGAAAGAAAAAAAAAAAGGATATACGAGTTGACTTGAGCTCGATCTTGGTTTTTTGGACTAGCGAGTCGAAAGCACACTCGGTTACACTAGTTTTGGTCCAACCAAACCAAGTGAATACCAACCGTTCATCAAAGGCAACCAACGTCTTGATTTCCATCCCCCACAATCCAACGGCGCATAAACTCTCTGTCACTGCCACAGTTCATGTCTCGTTACTACGTTTTTTCTTGGTCTGAGATCACAACGTTTACTCTGCCTCTCTCTGTGATGGGTTTGCTGACGTTTTGTTTTTTGTTGTCTACGGAAAGCCTGTTTTAAAGGATGCAAAGATAGGAGCTTTAATCTCAAAGCCGAATTCTAGCTGAATCTGGTAAAATTTTCTATCTCCTTCATTCTTTTTTTTTTATCATCATTTTGGTTTTAGGGTTTTGATTTCTGTATAATATTGTTGTTATCTGTTGGTTAATCTAGATAATTATTTGTGGGTTTTGAGTTTTGGCATGGAGTTAATATCATTTCTTGAATTTGATCGTTCTGGGAGGATGGGCAGTAGTAGGGAAGGTTTTAATCTTGAGTGGATTGTGTGGATATGAAGTTTTTGAGACATGGGATTTTGTGTAGAATTGGATTAGTTTGCTTTTACACTAAGTGGGTCTTTTTGTTTTGAGGCTTTTGTGCATTGGCTTGTGTTTTACTACTGGTTTCAGAACTAACAGTTAGTGAAAAGGCAATGCATATCCGATCAATTTGTAATTACCCTAAACCCACTTAGGTAGTTCAGATTCTGCAAGTTTGTTTTCTCTTAAGAACTATTCTTTTGAGGTTTTTGTGATATCAGATGATTATATTACACTTTTACATTCCACTAGTCTAATTTTATCTATTGTTAGAATTTGGTTTTTGTTTATTATTTGTCTCCATGCATATTTGCTATGAAGAGATAGTTTTCTGTTCGCACAAATCATGTAACCGCCTCACTGTCTCCCCGTTCTTGGAGAGTGATTGTGTAATGTATGTGCATCTGCTATTCTCACAAACCATGTAGCTACCCCACTGTTTAACAATGTGATAAAGAAGATCTTTTTGATAGGATGGCATTGCTTATACCAACTACATTGATCGCAATCCTGCTTGCCAGCTTTTACTTATTCACATTAACATGTTAAAATGTAGCATTGCTCATTTAAGGTTTTATAGAAATTACATAAAAGAGGGACTAATAATGGTTCTGATTGTGTCGCAGCTTACAATATGAAATAAAAACAAATTCTTCAAAGCATGTAGTTTCAAATTTTCCACATGTTACAAGCTGCATGCAAGCCAATGAGGATATCAGATGAATTTTTTATCTGTTAAGAAAGAGAAGGGGATTTGTAGATAGAGTGCACAAATACAGAAAGTTCATTTTTACCAATCTATGCATTCTCGCCCTCTATTTGGTTGGCGGACTTAGATGGATGTTCCCTCTCCAGAACCACATAGCGACTCTCGAAGTGACCAATATCCTTTGCTACTAGAGCAGATGGAAAGCCCCAACAGTCATGTGCACGTAATTGACGTAACGAGGAATGATGATACCTCATCAAGTTCATCTAATGATGATCAACCTCCTAGAGTGGACTTGCCTCAGCATGAAGATAGACTGTCACGTATTACACACGCCCCCACTTATCAGGCTGCTTCAACTTCGTCAAACAGATTAAGTGCTAGGAGTTCATCATTTATGAGGCGGGGTGATGGGTATAGTCGCCACAGAAGAAGCCCATTGAATTCAGGACTGTGGATTTCTGTTGAACTTCTTGTCACTATGAGTCAGATAATAGCATCTATTGTTGTTTTGTCATTGTCGACAAATGAAAATCCGCAAGCCCCTTTGTTCGCATGGATTGTGGGTTATGCATCTGGCTGTGTTGCAACACTACCTATTCTTTACTGGAGATTCCGTAACCGCAACAGCGGTGCTGAGCTAGAATCCACTCAATCTCATCAAGGGTCTTCTGAACGCAATCCTCCTGAACCAACTTCTTATACAGCTATTTCAATTACTCCAGCTTCAGACGAAGAAAGAAATCACACTACAGAAACAGTCATGAGAAACCCTCAAGTTGCAGAACCCTCAAGTGCAAGGTTTTTGTTTTTCCTTTTACGTTTCATTTCATATTTTATTAACTAGGATGCCCTTCATTGTTCTTGTTGATACTGTCGTCTGCCAGGTTTCCTGGTGAGCATGCTGGATAACTACATATGTATATCCATATATATACATACCTGTGTTTGCTCTGATAACTACATGCTTTCGTATATTTACAAATACCTATTGTGTGTGTGTGTGTGTGTGTTGTGTCAAAGCTCTTCTAAGGATTCTGTACCAAATCATGCTTTGTTTTCCTTGGTAATGTTTTGCTATTAGTTGTACGCCTTTGCTGGATTACAATTCTATGATGAACAATTTACCAATAAAAGTATATGATACTGTTAAAAAACTCACAGTACACACACTTTGTAATGTTTTGCTATTATTTGTACTCCTTTGCTGGATTACAATTCTATGATGAACAATACACACACACACACACTCTTTGTAATGTTTTGCTATTATTTGTACACCTTTGCTGGATTACAATTCTATGATGAACAATTTATCAATAAAAGTATATGATACTGTTAAAAAACTCACAGCGTGCACACACACACACAGAATATGTTTTTAAGGAGTAGTGTTCACCTGGAATTAAATCCAAGCATGCATGACCACAAATTCTTGGTCACCGGGTGACCGGGTGAACATGACTGAAATTTTAAGTACAGCAGATTTCCAAAACCTTACTCTATTCATAGAGTGGTCACCTCATCTAGGTTTTATTGTTCTTTACAAAAGTTTATATTTTTTGGCTACTTGGCTGTCTTTTATACTCTGGTTGCCATCCATGCTAAGATAGAAACACGCATCTTGATAAGTTGTATGGTGTGAGCTCACTTATTAGAAATTACTTTTGAGAATTAAGTCAGAAGATTTGTTTAGTGTTGAATTTGTTTTCATGTACATATCTAAATAACACAATAAATTGCAATGTGATGAACACGTAGATTGAAGTCCTATTTGCTACATCAAATGTTGTAACTACCATTTTCAAGATATTTGTAAGCATCTTTTATTCTTTTGCTTTTTCTGTTTTCATAATGATCCATACAAATCAGACATCATATATAGATCATGTCATTAACTAAAGAAGTTACTGTGTTGCAGACTTAATGGGTTGGTGGATCATTTCAAGATGGCATTAGATTGCTTCTTTGCAGTCTGGTTTGTTGTGGGAAATGTGTGGATTTTTGGAGGTCACTCTTCTCCCTCTGATGCTCCTAAATTGTATAGGTACCTCTTAATGACAGAGTCTTTTAACATTCGCTGGGTTATTGAGTCATCTAAAGATTCCTGGGTTTCTTGTAGGTTATGCATAGTGTTCCTTACCTTTAGCTGTATCGGATATGCCATGCCATTCATACTGTGTGCAACAATTTGTTGCTGCCTGCCGTGCATCATCTCTGTCCTGGGATTCCGAGAGGACCATGCTCAGACTAGAGGAGCCACCACAGAGTCAATTAATGCTCTGCCAACCTACAAATTCAAGCTGAAGAGAAATGGTATGAATGATGATCAGGAGAGCAACACCTCTGGTGAAGGAGGACTCTTGGCTGCAGGGACAGAGAAGGAGCGTGCAATATCAGAAGAAGATGCGGTGAGTATGTTCGGGGCCTTCTGAGTGTTTTTTTTTTTCCTTTATTTCTTTTTCTTCCTAATAGTGCCATCTGAGTTCATGGTCCTTGAAATTAATCAAAGCTTGACCCAATTTGGAATATTGGATCCCCGACCAACTTTCTTTATCAATTCAGGAAATTCTAGCACAGTTGAAAATTCATGCTCCTGCATACCTTACTGATAAAAGTTGATTGCCTGTTGGATATAACTACTGGGTTTACATTAAGAACATCCCTCTCTCTCACAACAGGTGCTGAATTACTATCGAGAATCATTTAAGTGGTTTCAGGAGACTTTAGCCATGGGATCAATCACGCTTCATTGCTATAAATAAAATATTGTATTTTATTTCTTTCAGAGCATAACAAAAATAGATATAATATTATCGTATTACTGTATATGGGTGAATTTGTCTATGATCATTTGGCTAGCTAGACTAGAAATTTAAATTAATTACCTTCAATCTTGAGCTCTCTAGGGGAAACTAGTTTAGCATATCACAGAATCTTCTGTTTAGTATTATTATTCTTTCTGAATCAACTACCCAGTGCTATTATACATCAATCAAATCATCTTGATTGCAAAAGGTAGGAGTGATCACAAGACGAAAAGTTCTTATGCTATTATCATTCAATTAATGTGCTTTCTCCTTCCATGTGCAGGTTTGTAGCATTTGCCTGGCAAATTATTCAGATAATGATGAGGTAAGAGAATTAACATGTTCACATGTCTTTCATGTGGAGTGTGTTGACAGATGGTTGAAAATCAATGCCTCATGTCCCCTCTGTAAGTCGGAGGTTGGAGAGAGCAGCGGTACCACGCCGGGCAGAGACCCCAGCCAGCAATAGGGTGAGGAGCTGGGCACAGCTGATTGCTATGTATATGAAAGGACAGAAAATGACAGAATTCTATATTGTTGAGACTGCTGAGACTATCTCAGGTTCAGTAATAGGGTGAAATGCTTCGGTTTACCTGTAAATATCGTCTACAGTATAAATATAAAGGTGAGTACGGTGAGTTCCCTCTCCCCTGTTGGACATTTATAGAGCATTGCTACGGCAGAAAAATACACACACCTCTTCATCGAATGTTGTGAACTGAAGCATCCTTAAATTTCAACTCCGTTTCCATTTTAGCTTCATCAGATTGCCTTGCGCTTAGTAATGATCCAAGTGGTTGTAAACAACAGCTGATATTTTTCTCATTCAAAGAATAGCTTTTCCAATAAATTCATCTTTTATACACTGGTGAATGACAAAAACTTACTTGGACCCTAAACTGTGACACTGCAGCTTGAAACTGAATTGAGATGTTGAAACAAAAATGATTGCCGTACTTCACCATCTCATTGCCATGATTAACATTACCTGAGCACAAATTGCAGAATTATTTGATGGAAACTATCGATTCATAGCGCAAAAATTTTCAAATAATTTGGTGTTTATACATAATTGAAGTCAATGAAATGAGAAAGGGTACAACAACTCCTGGTATCTATTCTGACCAGATCTAAAAACAGTACTCAACGAAATTCTGTAGCTCCTCCCTCAAATATAAACTCAAATTTGGGGGCACACATCCCAAGATGCAGCCTCATCTAAAGATCAACACAAAAATGTGACCAAATTTAAAAACTAAAATAAAAAATAAATTCTAGAAGCACAGTAAAAGTAGATTATACACATTTTCAGATTAAAAATTGGGAAACGTCAACTTCTTGCAAGCATACTATTAACTTCGCACAAAACCCCAGCTTTCTCTGAACGAGGTGCAACCTACTCTGCTCTATGCATATGTTTCTGACTTGCAGCTTGGTTTCGTGATTTGCCGATCACACATGGTGAACTTGCATTTTCCTCTAGTTAATGTTTCTATGCAACTTCATGATTGGATTGTGAGGTCTTTAAATGCCTCCAAATTTCCATTTACTGCAATGGAGCCTGCATTATGTCCATGGTCTGCATGGTTCGCACTACCATTTTGGTTGTAAGCTGAATCAGGTACAGCAGAACTGCGACTGCCTTCAAAGTAAGTTGAGTAAGGGAAATACTCAGCGCATCGCTCTTTCCATCCTACATCGAAAGAGTTATTAGAGGAGTCCATATCTTGAATCAGAAGAACTGCCCGATTTGTGACTTTTTACATTGTAAGGCTCTAAGATACATATATGATATAATGCAAAACCCAATTCACCAACAAATGTCGTTAAGAAGAGAGATGTAAATATGGAGACAATGATTATAGAATCATGTAAATACAGGAATCCTATCTCTGACATAACAAATGTAATATTGACGACATCTGATGCGCAATACTTTCAGATTTTGTAAACAGAAACACAACTTTAAATATAGAACATGAATAGGCTAAAACATGCTCACCAAGCAACTAGATATACAGGTTCTAGTCTTAAATTATATTGTATAAAAGAAACAGAAGTACAATCTAGTTTTGGTACTTACTCAAAGCAGCAGCAGCATCAACAAGGAATGTCTTAAGAAGTCTGTCAACAGTAATGCAATCCTTGAGTTTCCACTCTCTGACCCGTCCAAGGGCTCCTCCCTTAGTACTGTGAAATAACATGGAAAAATTCAATGAATACTCAATCCTAGAGATCCCCAAAATTGTAACTTTCATAAACAAGATAAACGAAATGGAACAGGGCATTACTTGGGAACCATATTGTTGGTCGAATCTTCAATTAATGCAATAGCCTCATCTTTCCTGTTAGGTTCCAAAGCATACAGAACCTCTGCAACTGCAGCTCTATGCATCAAGGAATCTGCATAAAGAACAAAGACATGAATAAATAAATGGCAAAACTAATAAGGTGATCATTCATCTTCCATTTTCAATGACAAGCTTAAAGTCACCTTGATGTTTTTCCAAGAAATTCATGTTTGCCTCCACCAATGAGTTTCCCTGCAATCGACTATAAACCAATAGAAACAAATGATTGGCTTCAATTTGTGGGCAAAGTGGGCACAGAGAGGGAGAGGGAGCAAAGTGGACATACCTGATAAGGGGGCGCTCTGCTCCCAATACGCTCCAAATCAGTTTCTCGGTATCAGTCTCCGGAGCAGGCATCATGTCGACTTTATGAAAAAATTTAATCTGCCCATATTGAGGTCACCAATAAAGGCCGCTAGATAAGTATCAGAGCATACAACCCCACATATAAACAAGCAAGCACACATAGACCAAAGACCAAACAGGTATAACTTACCAAAGAGCGATGCGAATCAGGGTGTTCGGCATCCAATCTCAGTAGCTGCTTCAGAGCCTAGAGTCAAAAAAAGAGACGAGAAATAAATTAATAAATAATGTCATAAATCAAAAGTGTGTTGAGCTTAATAAACCAAGCCTATAGAATCTTGTGAATTGCTCAACAGACATGTGAGATTGTGTTGCTGTATCCTGACAACTGTTTTTCGTAATAAATGGAAAAGTACAGAATACAAACTCCAATTAATAACTGTGTCCATTTGTTTTAAAATCTCGGTTGATCGAATTTTAATATGTGAGAAAATTTAATCAGAGGCATCTCAGTCAACATTTGAACATAACATTACCTGAAAGGCTAGCAGAATCTTCTGCTTTCTCATATTTACTTCAAAAGAAAGCAAGTGTGTCTCCAAGGACTCAGGAGAATTCTTCTGAAGCAGCTTCAAGTACTTTGTAGCTTCTGACATGGGATCGTTGACCTGAGTAAATGTGTAACAGTGTAAGTGGGATTCATATCATTTACTAGATGCAACAAAAAAGATACATGTATAAACATTAAACCAGGGGGTAAGAAGAAATTAAGAACCTGCAACAACTTCTCCCCATGAGGATCTGGATCTACAGGCTTTACAGGTCGTTTCCCGGACTTGGACACACCACTAACATTAGATTCTTCATTTTTACCTTCTGCCTCCTGATATAATGGTATATATTAGTAAATAAGAAAATACAAATAAAACATAAACTCACACCACAAGCTACAAAATACTATACTTTCTTAGCTCGTGCTTCTGCCTTTCTCTGTTTTTGCCTCATTTTCTTCTTCTGAGAAGGCAGCAACTTTGACATATCATCATCTTCTTCAGATGTTGATTTCAAAGGAGAATCATACAACTTCAAATAGCATCTGCATGTTAACTAAATCCGTAAGTTTGAACATGCAACAAGAATAAACAACTGCACATATTCAAGTGCAAGTAAAGGATCAACTCTAAAAACTCTGGGGCACTAATTAACCATTATAAAAATTTAAGACACATAACCATCATCTTTTATTTAATCTAAAAATCCCAGACAAATGCAACAATACGAGAACAAGAAATGGAAAGACAAACAAAAGTCCAAAAAATAATACTAACTGAACAATGAGAGCATTCATTTTTGTTTTGAAGCAACTTAAGTGATAAAATGAAAAGCATTCTGAACAGGACAACCACTTTCAAAGTCGACAACTTAAGACAAGTAACCATCATACTACATCTAACCTGATTATCCCAGATTCCAAAGGATGCAACACAACACGACATCAAGGAAGGCAGAGACAAACAAAAGTGGAAAATAATAATTTGTGACTAATCTTAAAGCTATTTCACGGTTCCTAATGAATATGCTTCACCTGATTGCACCAGCTGCTGCTTTGTGAAAATATGCATGTGAATGCAACCGATCTTGGAATTTAAGCATTTCCACATAGGAACGCAGAGTCATTTTCCTTAAGCAATAAGAATGAAAGTCAAACTGGTCTTCTGTAATATCAGCATAGTGTTTCTCCACACCTAAAAATTTTTTCAGAGCTCGTCCAAGATCACCCTGCCGGAAATAACTCTCACCAGAGGCAAGCTCATACCTTATGAACGATAAAGAACAAACATGAGCACCCTTCACCAAAAAGCCAAGTCATGAAAGCAAAAAATGGTAACAGACAATACAAACCACATGCACTGCATATCATGAAGGTTGTTGTGCTGATCACCATCTTTCGTGAACAATACAGCAGTTCTCTCTGCCAAAGGAACCTTCAAAAAGTAGGAAATAAAATTAAAAAAAGCATGTCAAACAATTCAGCTCCTGAGATTCTAGAGAAAAAAGCAACAGCAATCAGCACCCAAATTTAATAGTAAAATTACATATTATGTGGCCATTTATCTACTTTTTTTCTCAAAGCATGCCTTTGCTTTAAGCGGCTTGGTTAGACCAACTCCTTGTCCATCCATTTTGTACATTTTATTTTCATTCATTTTTCAGAAGAGAATAACGTTATTAAGACATAACTAGAACAAGTACATGCAGTGGACAAAAGTCCACAAATAAGAAAAATTTACAAGAACTCAAAACAATAGAAAGCATGCATCTTGGAAAACTATCCCATCACTGCCTTCCAAGTCTACAAGATGGAAGACAGACTTACACTCCTACAAGCTGCTGAAACAGAAGCCCAAAAAGAGGACCAATAAACACTCTTTTTTCCTACGACAACTCCATCCTCATCTCCCTATGCTATACAAATATCGGATTATTCCTCTCCAAGAAAAATACCTAAATCACAAACAAAACTCTGCAATTTCTTCCCTGTACTACAAAACCTAAGTTTGCTATTTAAAAAGATTAATAATAATAAAAAGAAATAATAAAAAAAAAAGTACTACTTCGGAAACAGAAAAGGAGATGTGAAGCCAACCTGATCAGCCTGCAGCATGCGCTTAACACATTCACTGTTTATATAGCGATCTGCAAGATCCATACATCTAGCTTCATCTGCCAATGCAGCAGCGGCAGCCAAATCACCAGCATGCTTCAAAAACCGACTCTGAACAAAAGACATGTGAGAATATTTTTTGGACACCAAAAAGTTCACCAACAATATATGTACAAAATCATATGTTTGTATCAATACATTGTTGCTCTCTGCACAGTAAAGATAAGATTATGCTGGGAACAACACTATTACCCATATGTGATAATGTAGACAGTCGAAACACAGTGAACTATCATTAGTACAAATATTAATATATAAAAGAAAAAACAACAGAACTGTATCAACCCTCGGAAACAAATCTGAAAATTTTACTTGAGATTTTGCTTGTGGTCTTGAAACTTGTGGTTCCACAATATAAAAGAAAAGGTTCATATGATGCATTCTAAGAAACCACAAACTGTACCAGAAAATGGCAAATTGACATTCCCAATTTGCATTTCAATAATTTGCATCAGACAATTGGCATTGCATTACAACCCAGAGAGCATTTTTTTAGTACTAGATTCTTCAAATCTCAATGTTATTCGTTCACCGGTTATACCATAATTTATTTGAAAACTTGAACAAAAGAAACAATTGTTATTTCATACTTTTTGGTAGATACATTAATGACTTCAATCAACAAATCCAATCTCAAGGCCAAAACTCAATCCCCATTGTCAAATACCACGGAAGACATATGATTTAAAGCAAATACCGGTAGAATTGGAAGACAACATAAACAGCAAAAGCTTAAGCAGATAACCAACCTTGGCGGAATATAAATCAATCACAGTTGGAGTGTGCTCTATGGCCTCATCAATTTTAGATAAAGCCACGTCATATTGGCCTCGTCTATCATAATGCTGCATCAACACAGAATCTATAAGCATATCTGAATTCAGAGACACAAACAGAAAGCTTACAAGAAACTAGAATGGAACAAAAGCATTATTTAAAGGAAAAACAGTCAACCTGAGCCAACAGAAACAAGGCCCACAAAAGTGTTGAAGGGGGCTCCTTCTCTACCCTGCATTCAATAAAAGCAACAGCACATCAGTATAAATACTTCAAATCATCAAATGCAAGTAAATTAAAGATTAACACCTATTCTACAGAAACATTTACAACCAGTCATAAAGCCACCATCACAAAAAGCCAACAGCTACTCTAAACATACCTGTTCAACAATATTTTTCAAAAATCAAATCCATGGAAAATCACCATATTATCAGTTAACTATTTGTTAGAGTTAAGAAAATAAAAAGAGCCATTTTGGAACTCCACTTTCGCACTTGCACTCCACTATTAAGTACTTAAAAGTTGACTGCAAGTGTCAAAATGTGGCTAATGTGGACTGCCAAAACCAATCCGTAACATAAACTGAAAAAGAAACATTTGTGATTTTCTTTTTTCTAAAATCATGACTTTTAAGAAAGGTATTTTTATTCTCTGTTTTGTATAACAAGGCATCATTGGCATAGAGCAAAGTGTAGGCAGGTACTGAAATATCAAACAAAATTACTATGATCATATGTTACCTCCCAGGGTATGCACCAGTCACCCGAACTGAACG
>LYNE01000196.1:20167-33970 GCA_001662545.1 Rosa x damascena | reverse complement strand
CCCCCCCCTCCCTCCATTTTCCCTTCATGCAGGAAAGTTGTTTTTTTCCTATGTTGTGCCAAACACATGAAAGGATAAAGCTTATCTTCCTAATCTTTCCATTCCACGAACCAAACAAGGCCTAAAATCATATGAACTACAATTTAACCTCTATAAATTAGCGAGCATTGGGACCACGGAAATCCTATTAATTTAGCGAATATTAAATAATATATTAATTAATAACTAATTAATTTATCAAAATATTCTTTATTTTCTTAAATGTCATTGTTTTTGTTCAATGTACTACATTGTTCAATGTGTTACGCATATGTTACTCAATTCAATGTGTTATTTTGTTCAATGTACTACATTGGTCAAAGCAGTGAAGACATTGAATAATTTTTTGTTGCAGCATGAGAAAGTCACACCAGAATTTCTTATCATATTAAAAAAAGTCCGAGATAAGATCTAAGATGACATCAATTTCAAGAAAAAACAAACAATGATTGAGTCATTTTTTATGAAAGCCTCATAATCAAATCATAAATACTATATATATGAATCATTAACTTATATTATACGGGATCTATATGAATTATTAAACAACTCATATACAATAACTAGTCTATTGTGAGTCGAACTCACAACCTCCTACTTACAAAGGAAAGACTTATACCACTAGACCAAATAGTACTAGGCCTTATCTCTTTCTTTGAAATTGATTTTCTAAGCTTTATTTTCTTTAATTTCTATTTCCTTTGTTAAATAACAGTTTATTTTGGGAGATTTGGAGAGATTGCTAATTGAAAAACCACCTTTAACTAATATTTATAAATATGACTAATTTAATTTCAAATATATATATTTAGGATATAAAAAAAAATGAGTCTTGAATTACCTATATAAATATTGAGCCAAATTTCAAGAAAAAATAAAAATAATGTATTTCTTTTTGTTAAAGAAAGTAAGGCCATTTTCAGCCATATTGACCTTATTCAGAAGGTTGTCCGGCACTAATGGGCAGGTAAGGGTTAGCATATTTAAGCCTTGGCTGGCCCGAAGCCCTAAAATTTAGGGTAAGACTGCCCCTAACCAAGCACATGATGACCCCTAAATTTAGCACGTTGTCCCCAAGTCCGGACCGGCCAAAAATAATATTTAATCGAGGTTAATTATTGAGGTTCTACTGTAGAAATTAAACTCAAGTCTACAATCAAACTAACATTGTTTTATGCAAAATAATCTCAGAGTTTTTAGCACATTCCTTCTCTTCTTTGGGATTATTCTTAGCACTCGGGACCTATCACGATATTTCTATCCAAGGAAGAAATCGGTGGTTTCATAAGTTACATGAGCCTAAAGTCAATGTTTCCTCTTAGAGTAAGCACTCATGTATGTAGCATGCACCTCGCACTAAAGATGGGACTTGTCTGCAGACCTTCTTCTCCATCAACACCACTAGCATCATGATCGGTTGTCGTCACACGACTTTATCATATTCGAGATGAGCTCGCAAACTAGACCACCCCCAGGATTATACCAAAAATCTAAATAATAGCAACCTTTTAACTTTCCGCAACCTATGTACCCCAACCAAAGCATCAAAATCGCTGCTACACCAAAACATCATCCACAACAAAAGCCACCATAATCACCCAAGTCAAGGCCCAAAAGTTTCTATATACAGCTATAGGGTTTTACTCACTCACAGTCTAACAAAGTCACTCATAATCTTAGTGAAATTACTTTCACTTTGGGGAAAGACTTAACGGCGGCTGAATTTGTCACGCCCTGATTTTCATGCACAATTAATAACAAAATAAACAAATACAAATCCTCCGGGTATGATGGTTTAGACATCAACACATACACTACGGAAATTTTTTTCTTTTAAAACATAAACAAGATGATACACTGAACCCACAATGTCAATACAAACTCAATCTTTAGAATCACATATTACATTACACCAAGTTTACAAATTAAACTGAAAAGACAATTCAATAAGTAAACACACTCACCACACTCACTACACATTGAAAGACTAACAAATGCAAACACACAAATAAGTTTTCAAACCTACAACTGCAACAGGAACGGACCTCTCAGCTTCAACCACGTTCACCCTAACCTACAAGATATCACATAACCGGGTTGCAACAACGAACCCTGTAAGCTTATGAAACTCGTGTGAGTAAACTCAAATAACCAAAACAGAAGCACAAGCTTAAATCATCTCAGCCTAACAAAAGTGATATGCATAAATCACAACAACCTCAAGTTCACATCTTTCCATAACATGCTCAAGTAAGTCAATTCGTGACTATAACCCATATGCTCTAACCCTCAACTCAACATCCAGTTATACAAAACTTCAACTAAAACAAAACCAACTCAAGTAACGTCTTAAAACATTTTAAGACGTAACAAAACATCTATGAAATCATCCTTCATTTGTCTCAACAAAAGTAATTGTCACATCAGTGACATTTCAAATCTTTTTTTTTTTGTCTCAACGACAAATCTAAGTAATCACATTTCTTTCCTTTTCGATAGGAAGCATTTAACACTACTGTGACATTATAAATGTATAATCATGTGACATCTCGCTACAAATATCTCGCAAGAAATGTAAATCTCAACCACAACTGCACTCACAAATTCACCAAGGTACAACTAGTAATCCCTGCAGAGAAATTAGTACAGGAGATCACACACAATCCAAATCCATAGTAATCTTTGCATATAATTCAGTTCAAGAGACTACATTAAAATCACACACTGCATTCATAATAACCCCTGCATATAGTTTAGTTCATGAGATACATTAAAAGAAATCAATTCAGAAAATAGTAATCTCTGCATATAATTTAGTTCAAGAGATTAAGAATAAATAAAATAATTCCAAAAACACTCATCCTGCATATAATTTAGTTCGGAAGATTACGACAAACTCAAGCAATTCAAATACCATAAATAACTAAAAAATCAATACTTTTTCATCTACCATGGTAACACCAATCACCACATCAAAAATCATCCACATCCTTTACACAACAATCACCACATAGATCATTTCCCTGGTCAATCACCACATATGTTATCACCACTTCAATGCTGCCAACCAAGCCACCACATCTTAAGGCACACAATTAAGATGATCACACTAGACCCATGATATCTCAACAAATGCAATTCCATAATCACAGCTCCATATACAATTTTACCATTCTTAAAACAATATGAAACACGATTTCAAAGTATTGTTTTCGCCACCCACTTACATGGTCACATTAGACCAAAACATTTAAGGAGATCACACAAGACTCAAACAAAAGTTAAAAATATCACCTTGAAACGATTTTACACTCTTGGTCATCACTATGACCCTTGGTACAAAGATCGGTACAAAGACCAAAACATTTAAAGAGGTCACGCAACACCCAAAAATGTTACACAAATACTTGAAGAACTTTTTCAAAACAATATAAATCATTTTTTCCACAATATATTGCTTTCTTCAAAGAGTCAAATCCCTAACAATAAAATGATCAACATCACTAAAATTGTTTTCAGTACAATACAACAATTATGGAGGGAATTCTTCCAAACACAAGTTTCACAATCTCGACTTGATAGACCATTTCATCATCTCAAATCAATACTCAATACCAAACAAATGATTTCACTCCACGTAAATCCACCAAGATACACACACACACACAGTCATCCACTACTAATAATACAAACTATAGTTCACAATCTACTCAAACTGAAAATCATTTTATAATATAGATTCGTTTTAACTTATCCATGAACTGTTGATAATCAAGTTTATATATTTTAAAACAAATATTTATATGTGATAAATATGATTTTACAGCTAACAATTATTCCTAAATAAATAATATCATCTAATTCAACAACCGAAACACTGTGAGATTTACTCACTTCTATATCTCACTGTGTCTTCATACAAAAAATGAGATAAGCACAAAATCATCAAACTCCACTCAAACAACTTCGTCAATCACCTAATCATATCAAAGTCACAACTTTATACCACGCAAGGTACAAAAACGTTTAAGTTTGAAATACATGAACTATAAACCGAAGACTTCGTCAATCAAGACGATACTTCATCTAAGACCACCTAAAGTCTCAAAAACAATTCTAGGATCAAACCGCCCAAACAAAAGGATGATCCAACGTTCGGATCCTCATGGATAAAAAATCGTACCAATTGAAACTGAAAATAACCTATCTCATCCAAAAGATCGAGCAAACACAAAACTAAATATACATAGATGTTCATATCGAAGTATGGAGGCTACCACAACAAAGAACTGCTTCAATGGAAGCCGGACGCGCCGCCACAAGCGCGTGCGCGTGAACCCTACGCGCCGTAGGTCAAAGTCACCTTTAGGAAGATCAGCTCCACCTAACTTGTAGATCACAACACGAGGAGCAACTTTCATAATTAGAACTAATGTCGATTCGACCTGGATCGAGCTAGATAAAGCTCGAAAGTTTTCGACCGCTTCAAGTCTCGATTCCAAACTCCACACTTCAAACTGATCTTCAAGGCTGGTATGGATGGGATGAGCATGACCAGAGTTACAAAACTCAGTAGATTTCGAGACCTAAAATGGCTGGAATCAGTCGAAGCATAGTTGGAGATCGGTCGCCTCCTTGCGGCTTTCGAATCTGCCTTCCATGGTACAAATCAGTCAAAACAACCACCATGGGGAAGAAAAGGAGAGAGAGAGGAAGAGAGTGGTGCCGGTGGCTCTACCGTTGGACGTTGAAAGGCGAAAATCTAGCCGGGTCGAGTCGACCTTGCACAGGTTAGGTCAAGGTTTTTGAAAGGGAGAGAATTTCTGGAATTTTCCAAAAAAGGAAACTTCAGATATTTTTTGGGATTTTTCTATTATAGGGAATTTCCTGAAATAGTAAAAACTTCAGCAGATCATAACTCATTCATACAATCTCGGAATTTAGTATGTCGCATGTCCACGAACTTGTCTCAACTTGTTCTACGACTTTCGTGAAGAAAGTTTTAGGAGAAACTCAACGAATAAAAAAGGGGGGTGAAATTTGCACACCCCACTTTACATTCTGCACACCCTTTCTAATTTTTTAATATTTTCTGATGTTCTCTTATGTTTGTTTCCCATATTACCCTTCTTCTCCAACCACTCACTGCCCTACTTTGCTTCTCTCCTCTCTTCTTCTCTCTTCTTCTTCTTCTTCTTTCTCTTCAGCCAATCAACCCCAAGTCCCCAACTTTGCTTGTTAGTTTGATAGGTTCTAAGCGTAGTCGAGTTTTTCTTCTACTGCAGTTGGTTTCGCAAATCGAGAGAGCAAAACGGAAAAATGCATCGACGATCGATTTGCAAATTGCTTCTGAGACACCACCGCTTCTCCAAGCTCTCTTCCCTCAACTTCTCAACTCAGCGCGTTTTGCACTCCACTCCATTTCCAAAACCCACCAAAAATTTCCACCCTACTCTCTCAAACTCACCGACCCAGTTCATAACTCGCCGCCAATTCAGCGGTTCAGGTGATTTCGATCAAAATAAAGAGGTGGACATGATCAATCTCAAGTTTGCAGAGGAACCCTATAACCAACCTTGTACAGCTTCCTACACCAAACTCATCTCCATCCCAAAACAATAACATCAACACCAACACAATCAAATGGCTTAATCAGTTACCGGAATCCAGGTCGAAGCGACCACGTTTCCTCCCGCCGTCAAGTTTCCGGGCTCCGCCAACACTCTGTTCCTTGTAGTCAAGCCTCCGGGCACTGCCAACCGTGCTCGATGAGGCCACAGCCGGCGCCGGAGAATATGCCGGAGCAGGCGCTGGAGCATACGCCGGAGCAGGTGAGGGCGCCGGAGTGTAGCCTGCGCCTCTGGCCTGACCGCTGGGGTTTCCTCTTCCTCGGCCTCGGCTGTGGCCTCCGCCACCGCGGTCACCGGTTGAACCGCCACAATTAGACATTGTGGTGTTGGTTCAGATTGAAAGAGAGAAGTAGAGGAGGGACTGGATTGGAATCCCAGAGAGAGAAAATGAGAGGTTTGCACTTATGGTATTTTAGAGAGTGAGGGGGCTTGGAGTCGCCTTCGGGGGCGGTGCGTTTGCGGGTGATCTTGAGGAAGCAGACGAGGAGGGAGAAGGCAGTGGTGGTGGTGGCGGCGCTGGCGAGTTGGACAATGAGGTGGGTGCGGTGGGGCTGCGGTGGCTGAGGGGATGAGGGTGATTGGGCGCATCGTGAGGTTGGTTTTAATGGTTGAGTCTTTGGATGTTGGGTGTGATGTAAAGGTTGAGTCTTTGGTAATGGTGGGTTGGTTTTAAAGTTGAGTCTGTTAATGGTGGGTTTTTTCAGAGGGGGAAGAAAGAAGAAGAAGAAGAGAGTAGAAGAGAGGAGAGAAGCAAAGTCGGGCAGTGAGTGGTTGGAGAAGAAGGGTAATATGGGAAACAAACATAAGAGAACATCAGAAAATATTAAAAAATTAGAAAGGGTGTGTAGAATGTAAAGTGTGGTGTGCAAATTTCACCCCCCATAAAAAATCAACTCTCGACTCCTCGAAAATAAAATGTTTCAAGTAATTATTCGTCTGAAACACTTTCACTACACCCAAAAACAAATCAGAGGCACCCAAAACAAACAATCACACAAACCAACAACTTATTGATTTTTGGAAATCATCCAAAATTAATAATGAAAATTCGAACGATTATAGGGTTGAAGGAAATAGTCGCAGCGCAGAGAGAGTTGCAGAACAAACCGAAACTAGAGAAAAATTTTCAAATCTGGACTTCTCGAACAACGTCAATGCTCGTTCCTTCTAAGTGAGCGAAAGCAATGAGGTTACTCAAACAAGTGCTTGAGAAAATTCACCTCTATAGGAAAAAGTATCAAGGAAGAAACTTTGAGAAAGTACCAAAAGTTTTTAAGAAAAAAAAATTTCTAAAGCAAACAAGATTTTACTGTCAATCATCTAGACATGTACATGAGATAGAGATCACTCTGTATTAGAGATCTTGGAAGCTATAGTATTATATGCAAGATCGATTTCCTCTTCTGTCATCTCAAGTGTTTCATCACTGTCATATCCTGCTGCACCGCTGCATAGTGCTTCAGTTTCCCCTTTGTCCTTCTCTCGTCTTCCAGTCTTTCGTTTTTTCTTCCTTGAAGAATCATCATCCAAATTATGAAGTTCTACCTCATAAATTCGTTTACAGTCCATAGCCTGTCTGCAAAGATCTTCCTTTGATATGGCCACAGAGTTATTTCCTGTGCTTTCGAGCTTTGCAAGCTCCTCAACTACATGAGGAATGAAATTCCATTGTTCAGTTATCTGCTGGACATCCTGCAAAGTACAAACAAATTCAATAATTGGACTTGAGGATGAAGCAACGTGTCAAGTTATTTCCCAAAACTTCAAGTTGTCATTGTCAAACTTTTAACTGGAAACTGGAAAGCATCAATGGGTTTCTGTCTAATTTTAAAGATTTGTTTCGCCACCATCTTAGATAAGATATTGGTGTAACTGCATGACAGAGTCAGCGCCAAGGATTAGTTTGCACTAACAAATTTGCAACTAACTGAGCTCAGTTTGCAACTAGGATGCTCACAAGTCAAAGATCTAACAAGGCTACAATAACTAGGATTAGTTTCAGGAAATGCAGAAGGCCAGTGCCAGCAAGTATCGTGCTAACTAAGCTTAAATGATCCAGTGACTAAACCAGTGGCCTAGAGTGACATCTATTGATTATACAAATATTTTAATAATCTCCACTGCACCTATGAATAGACGTGAAGCAAGCCCAGCCTATAAGACACAGTATCTCATTTACAAAATAAATACAAACATAACGTACTAAATTAAATTCAGAAAAATGTAGGCTACTGATGACCAAAGTAAGATTCATATTTGGTACAAAGAAATTTATCAATCATTCATCACTCTTCTATAATTATGCATGTCATAATCATCTAAAACATTTACTGCATCTATTAATTCACTGCCAAGAGAATGTGATGGAATAAAGATGTTGCTGACTTCAATGGTGAAGAAAACTGTTGATATATGTTTCCAACTGCAATTTGAGGACCCAAGCCTCAAATTAAATGTTGTGTACCCTGCTACAGGGTTTAAATTAAGGTCCTGTTCGCTTTCTATTTTAAAGAGCTGAGGGGACCCAAACGTGCAACAACAAAGTTTAAAGCTATTTCAAAAGACCAAAATGTGTTTCAGTAGAAATACCTGTTTTTGTTCCAGAGAAGCTATGGCATCTTGTAAACAAGTTAAAATCCCTTCAGCTGCTATCTGCTTTATCTCATCTGGGTCTGGCTATAACAGGTAAAAAGAGCAGAAAAAAGATTAGATGTATTCAGAAGATATGATGATTCTTGTATGAACTTGAAAGGCAAAAAAGATAAAAAGAAAGTATAAAATCTCAGAACTCTCAACCATCTACTATCAATGGGAAGAGATGAAACATAAATTCTAAAGTTAAAACTGAAATCATTTAACAAAAACTCCAGCTGCTAAAAAAGAAAGTTTTGAACTCCAGCAGGCTCACTTTTGGCCAAACAAAACTATCCATCAGGGCATGCGAAACACAGATAAAAAGCAGAATACCAATAACCTTTTCTTCTTGACTCTCCAGCCATGATATCGTCTTCTTCAAATCATCGACTGCCCACTTCTTCACTTCAGATGGAGAAAAGCACTCTCTAACAGAGTCAGTAGCTTTGACACGCTAAACATAAACACAAGAAACAGAAAAGCATTGGTATGTAGAAATAATTGCATCACACTTCAGACAAAAATGTTGCTGCAATAATCTAAAGAATCAAAAAGCATTTTGAAGTTATACTAATATATTTATAGGACATCAAACAAGTCAAAACATACCTTTAAAGTTGCAGAGGCAGTTGGTTTTGAAGGAGAATCTCCATCCTGCTTTTTAGATCTACTAGGCCGGGATAATCTCTGGTCTGCAAGCAGCCATAAAAGTCTGGATCAGCTACACATGCATGCATACTAACAAAAACAACAAAATCTTAAGACCAAATAGTGACCAACTTAAATATCCTTAATGCGATTTAGAGAACTAAGATTCCTATAGTAACATATGCAAAGAAAAAAGAGTCAAAACAAATGAAAAATTAAGAGAAGACTGAAATTTGTTGGAAGTACTGTCACATCTAACTCACATATAGTCTTGCTCACCACAATAATGTCAACAACGAGAAACAATTACTTACCTTGCCTGTTGTCCTGGGAAACACTGCTTTTACGCCAGGGTTTCCCAGCATGCATAAGGTAACTTTCTATATCAACAAGCTTCTTCTGCGTGTAACACTCTGATATCCATTCCTGATGAACAAAGTAGATACCATTAAATAATTACAATGTTTAAATTATCATTCTTAAGAAAATTGCTGAAGCATCAAACATGGAGCATGATTAAAGATAAATAGTACAATGGGGCTTGTTCTATGGTATTGTAAGACGACATCTTCTTAAGCTAATCAACCCATGTAACAGACATGAGAAAATAGAAAACTTACTGACACCTTCGAAAACAGATATCTGCACATACTAACAATAAGAAATGTGGGGTTGATGACAAACTTCCAAATCCACTCGAGTTCCTATGTTGCATGGATTACAAATGTAGAATAGAAGTCTTACTTCAGTTAAATTGCAACTAGCTTTCTATGAAAGTTGGCTTTATGGATATTGAACAAGTGGTTATATTAACAAAGAGTTCCTTAATCAATTATAACGTTCTGCCTTAAATAGTTAAATTATGAACCATCTCAGCTAACCAAAACAGAAAAAACTAAACTTAATATCATACACAAATCAATTGACTATACTTAAGAAAAAAATTAACATAAAAAATTAGTACCTTTGAAACAATAGTTCCACAATCTGCCTCAACTTGACGAAACTTGGGGGTATTTGAAAACGCACAAACCAAGAGAGTGCAATCTGAACTCCAATCAGGCTGATATTCTGCTCCCATTTCCAATGCCTGTGACCGTAAGATGCTGCGCTCAGGATTAACAAAACCGGATAGTACAAACACAACCCCTTCCTGCAAATAACACTTAAAATGTCAGTCTAAAACCAACAAGTCAGATGACAAACAGAACAGTGCAACTTGATAAATACACATTCGATACTCTCTAGTACCAGAAGTTTGGACACATTTGTTGTTTCCGAGCTGGATGCACCAGAATTCTTGCTGCTTCCGCGCCCTCTCCCTTGCGTGGGCTTCCTTTCCTCACCTTCACCAGCCCCATCCCCATTTGGTTTCTTTTCAGGAGACTCACTCTCATTGTCTCTTGAACTCATCCACGAAGGAAGGTTTCGGTTTCCGGGCTTAATAGCGCCATTCTTGGAATGAGACATAGCAAAAGACCCCACTCAAATTCCCCAAATGCTTCTAATCAAAAGCTATACAAAAAGCACAAGTTCCCAGATGACTAACAGGAAAAGAACACCATGGTCTCCTCCAGCTTTACCATGATGCTTGATATTTACCTACACATAATAACAAATCTGAATCATCACCCTAATTGCTACACATTCTAATCATATCCAAAGCCAAACACCCATAACTAAAAAAAAGATCAAAAAGCAAAAAAAGATACAGACACACTTGATTGGTTTAGTCGTTTAGATAGCATCAAATCAATAAAATTTCCAGTTCAAAATGCAGAGAGAGGATGGTATCATCGAAAACCAAATTCTGGCATCATCAACATGCACCCAGAATCCTTACCGCCAATGAAAGACAAGAACTTGAAGAATGAAGTGGGTGTTGTTGAGGTTGGGAGGAAGGTAAACCCAAATTGCAGGAAGAGAGTAATATAATGTTCTCTGAAACTGGGAATGATTCCAAGTGTGTTCAGCGTTTGGGTGTTCTTCTGCTCTCTCAGGTGCTCTGTCGTGCGACCCCAGTACTAAAAAATACCCAAACCGGTCGGGTCGGATTTTAAAGGGCAAAGCGATAAACGAGCAAGGAAAAAAAAAAAATTACATAGTAGCACATGACCAAAGATGTAAACACAGAAAACTCACTTTCGAAAAAAATTATACAAATAAGGACATGAGCCTAGGCCCAAGAAGAATAGAGCAAGCCTAATCACTGATCCTTCATGTGCAATTACAAGTTAAAACAAGTTTTATTAAAAATTACTACGATGCCATAGAGTAGTCTCCAGCTCTCCCTCTCTCCCTCTCTCTCTCTCTCAACCCTCCACCTCTTCCCTCACCCAAGATAGATCGTCTCTCTCTCTCTCTCTCTCTCTCTCTCTCTCTCTCTCTCTCTCTCGGCCACCAATACCGTTGAGCCTTCCACTTGTTCCCTCACCCAAGATCGTCTGGGAGTTCCTGCCAATAACGGCTGGGCTTCAGGCTCGCGGCGTCGCCTCACCTAAGATCGTCTGGGACCTCCAATTTCATTACCATCGGTAGTGGCTGGGCTGCAGGCTCGCGGCGACTCTGAGTAGCAAGGCGTGCGACATCGAGTTTGACGACGCCACCGGTACTCAAATCTGTTAAAAGTTGGAATCGAATTTGATCCATTTGATGTGTTTATTGTATGGGTGTTTGGATGTTTATGGTGAATCTATGTATGCGTGTGTTTATGCATTCCAATTCATAAGAATTAGCTGGATTGGGTTTACTTTAAGTAAAGGAACTTGTGTTTTCATGGTTTGTTGAATTGATATGAATTGATTTGGATTAGGTGTGTTTAGCGTATGTGAAGCAATATGAATCGATTGGGATTAGGTGTTCAATCTGGAACCTAGATGTGATTTGTTTTCTTGCTCCTCCATCAAAGTTATCGCTGACGTTTCTCTAAAAGAAGCTTTTTTGGGGTTTGGCAGTAATTAGTAATTGATCTTTGCTTCTTTGGAACATATTTGAAACATTTTGTATGATTTGCAAGCTGGTTGCTTTTATTAACTAATGAATTAATTTCAGTTTACCTCCCTGAGGTTTGAGGGTGTCATCATTTCACCCCCTCTACTTTCAATTTTGAATTTTTACCCCCCTAAACTTTCCAATTTCAATCAGCCATGTCCAATTGATACTATTCGGTTCAAATTGGACGTTAAGTTTGACTTTTTGATGGCTAAAATGGTCATTTCATCATAAAAAAAAATTAAAAAAAATTCTGATTTTTAGTTTTTTTTTTTGTTTCTTAGTTTTTTTTTTTTTTTTAAAAATTTTGTCTTCAACCTATACACCACAAGTTATAATAGGTTTATAAAAACAAAAAAATACTCTAGGTAGTTAAAAGTCGTTCGCTGGTCTACGATATTTGTGACATATCTCCGATAAAGTGAAGAATTTAGGATATATCCCCAATAAAGTGAAGAAATATCTGTAAAAAATAATTTTAACTTTATCTGTAAATAAATATCTGTAAAAAATGATTTTACACAGATATTTCTTCACTTTATTGGGGATATACAGATATTTACAGAGAAAGTGTAAAATCATTTTTTACAGATATTTCTTCACTTTATTGGGGATATATCATAAAATTCTTAAATTTATTGGAGATATATCACAAATATCGTAAACCAAAATGATTTTACACAGATATTTCTTCAATTTATTGGGGATACACAGATATTTATTTACGGATAAAGTGTAAAATTATTTTTTACAAATATTTCTTCACTTTATTGGGGATATCTCCTAAAATTCTTCACTTTATCGGAGATATATCACAAATATCGTAGACCAGCGAGTGACTTTCAACCACCTAGAGTATTTTTTTTTGTTTTTATAAACCTATTATAATTTGTGGTGTATATGTTGAAGACAAAAAAAAAACTAAAAAACAGAAGAAATTTTTTTTTATTATTTATTATTTTTTAATTTTTAAATTTTTTTTAAGATGAAATGACCATTTTAGCCCTCAAAAGTCAAACTTAAAGTCCAATTTGGACGGAACAGTAGAAATTGGACACGATTGATTGAAATTGGAAAGTTTAGGGGGTAAAAATTTAAAATTGAAAATAAAGGGGGTGAAATTATGACACCCCCAAACCTTAGGGGGGTAAACTGAAATTAATCCTTAACTAATTGAGACAAGTATGAACACAAGTACAAGTAATATGCAGTAGCAGAACACAAGCACAAGTGTAGTAGCAGAACTGGACAAGTACGAGTGCAACGAGTGCAGTAGCAGGATTAGACGTTGACAACTGCAGTAGCAGAACACGACTACAAGTGTAGTAGCAATTGGACGAGTATAAGTGCAACAAGTGCAATAGCAGGATTGGACGAGTGCAGTAGCAGAGCATGAGTACAACTGTAGTAGTAGCATAACTGGATGAGTATGAGTGCAGTAGCAGAATTGGACGAGTGCAGTAGTAAAATTAGGCGATGGCGAGTGGATAAGTATGAGTGCAGTAGCAGGATTGGACGATTGCAGTAGTATGATTAGGTGATGACGAGTGCAGTAGTAGAACACGAGTATGAGGGCAGTAGCAGAACTGGACGAGTATGAGTGCAGCAAGTGCAATAGCAGGATTGGATGAGTACAGTAGCAGGATTAGGCGATGACGAGTGCAGCAGCAGAATAGGAGTACGAGTGCAGTAGCAGGATTGGACGAGTACAGTAGCAGGATTAGACGATGACGAGTGCAGTAGCAGAATAGGAGTACGAGTGCAGTAGCAGGATTGGACTTGTGCAGCAGCAGGATTTGGAAGAAAAAAAAAAGGATTAAATTCAGTTTACCCCCCTAAGGTTTGGGGGTAATTTCATGTT
>LYNE01000196.1:0-14648 GCA_001662545.1 Rosa x damascena | reverse complement strand
TTTTGGGGGGGTGTGTGGGGTTTGCCTGTAAATGGTTGCTGATGTTGTAATGCATTGACCAGATACTGGTGGAAGACAAGCTGCAGGAAGCAGGTCCTGAAGTTAATGTTTTTTTTTTCCCCCCTCTTTTTTTGGACTAATATGTTTGTTGTTTTTGCAGTGAAAGTTCCAAAGAAGAAACCATGTAAAGGGAAACCCATTGACAAGATGGATGATCTGGCACTACTGGATGAGCTGATTAATGAAGGGGAGGATTCGCTCCACATCAACGTTGATCTGGACACCGGGAAGGTTGACCTGACTGAGGAAGAGGTCCTCTTGGAGATACCCGATGAGTTCGTGGAGGCTGAAGAAGACTTACAGCCTAGTGAGAAGAAGAAAAGAAAACATCACCATCACCGGGATAGCGAGGTCACCTACACTGGCAAGAACGTAGTGGGTGCCGATGCCAAGAAGCCCAGAGTGAGTCATCAGATGACACCAGAAACTTCTCAGTCTCTTGGTCTTCTGGCTCCGAATGTCCGGGTCGTTCCTAAGAAACCCATCAAGCAGCTCTTTTCCCGGGACGGGGTGGCGGATGAGAAGTTCGTCCGGTCCATACTGGCAGACCTTAAGGATATAGGCCTTGACCGGGTGCGAGCCAAGGACAACTCCCCGCAAGAGAACCGTAGGATTGCCCGGGAATCCGTGATGCGGGTAAGGTTTTTAATTTTTCTTGAATTCTACTTGTACTTGCTTGTGTTTTTATGCTGACATGACTTGTCGCAGGCCCTGTACAATGTGTATGGGATCGATGCTAGTGAAGAGGGCACCCAGTTGAAGGAAGAGGTGAGCAACCTCTCCGGGAAGGTGAAGTACCTTCATGGGGAAAAAGGGAAGCTGGAGAAAGAGCGTGACGCTCTAAATCAGAATATTGCTGCCTTGACCTTGAAGGTAAGTGAGCTAGAAGAGGAGAGGAAGAAGATCCCGGCACTAGAGGGTCAGGTGGAAGCGCTGAGGAAGGAGCTGGAGCCTCTGCGGGGTTTTGAGGAGAAGGCCAACTCCTGGAAAGCCAAGGCCGAGTATCTGGAGGGCCAGATTGATGAAGAGCGCCACCAAGCTGTTGAGGATTACAAGGGATCCCAAGAACTGGTGGACTTGCTGTTGGCTGCTAGGAGCAAATGTATCTCAGAGAAATACCGCGAGTGGTCTGCCTCTGGTTGGATCAATGCTGAAAAGATGAAGCGGGAGGTAGCAGAGATAAAGAGGAAAAGGCAGGAGGAGCAAGCCAGGAAGGAAGCAGAATCCAAGAGTGGTGGTTCCGGGAGTCATACCGAGGCTCAAGAGTAGTTGAAGTTGTAAAGCTTTTAGGACCTCCTTCTGTGTTTTTTTTTTTTTGGCCCTTTCTGAACAGTGGCCTTGGGCTTGTTGGGGAATCCCTTTGCCCAAATTGTGCCTAAATCATATATGTTAGTAATGAGGAGTTCCATTATCCCATTTTTTGGATTGATATATTTATTTACTCTCCTTATTTGAGTTTCCATTATACCAGCAAGACATTTGCAAATTTTATGCTGTTAAGCTCTGGTCTCTGATTTGGCTTAATGACTCATGTTGTATATTCTTTCCCTGATTCTGCACTTCTTAATTTATTGACGAATATGATTTACGTACTAAGAGTCTAAGATCTATTTGTAAATCAATACTCTCAAGTTGATGGCTGACATCAATAAATCCTATATATGTAGTGAAAACTTGTTGATGTTTTTGATATTATCCTTGTCTGCTATCAAGCTGCTCATAGCATGCTTTGCTTAGTGCAGACATTGGATGTCTTTTCCCTGATCTGATCCTGCGAGTATTCGTTTACATGCTTGAAAAAGCTTCATGAGATGAGTGGTATAGAGAGCAGATTTGATGCTTTTAAAGGCCTATATGGAGGAGGATTACCTCGAACAAAATGTCAGTGACTGCAGTGTTGTCAATGGCATTCTCAAGGCTATATATGCAATGGCATTTCGAACAAATTGTCAATTGCACTTCTCAAGGCTATATATGCAGGTAAGATCTAAATTATTTTTGTGGTACGTAGCTCTTGCTTTTGCCACTCTTGCACTATAGTTTCATTTCTTTTTTTAATGCCTTCCTGTGAGGCATTCAGATGATTGGAATCACGGTCACCACTCTTCAATTCTTAGTGTCCGCGCTGTGATTGGTTTGGCAAGGGATCTTCTAGGTAATGCTATGTTTCTGAGGGCTGAAGTAAGCACAGTTTTTCATTCACGTACTTTCACATTGCAATATCACTGAATGTGTTTCAGGGTCTTTTTAAAGGGTTTTCTAGAGGTACAAGTACAACTTTGATACCATTTATGCAGTGCACCAGTCCACAAAATATGATGTTAATTTGCTTGCTGCAAGTACTAAGCAGTATAGTAAGGAATATAAATTAAATAGCGCAATAACTCGTATGTGTTGACCAATCTGTACATACATATCCAATTTGTTGCGCAATTGTATATTGGCGATCATGAAGTTTGAGTTTAGGAAATATTGAAGATAACAAGTTGTTTCTGAAATTTCTTTTCTCCTATATGTGACTAAATGAATGCTGGGGAAAAACAGAAAATAGCTCTCAGAGACATGTATCCATGCTAGCTTGAACATTCAGGAAGTCTAAAACCTTCCGGTAATATAGTAGAATATAACAAATTTTGTAGGTAATGACCAGTATCATAAATTCAGGCATCCTTTTTTTTGTTTTTGTTTTTGTTTCCCTTCTGAGTTACAGCAACATTAAGAACCATTTGCTTCTCCACAAGATGGGATATAGTTCATGAGCACAATCTAGTAGCATTATACTGCACATTGAAGTAAAAGGTAAGCATATAGTAGAATAAAGGTCTGCAGTTATTAAAACAACGTGAACATACACATCTAATTAGCAAAGAAGATGATTGACAAGCAGTTATGATGAATGACAAACCAGCTATGGATGGAAAGATCAGAGGGATTGGCTTCAAGACATTTGGGATTATAAAAAGCAGTCTTTACTTGTTCCTTGAGAGTTGAGACCTTCACTTCGACTCTCAAACTTCCCACTTTGCTAATGTATCTGTGCCACATTCCCATCAACACTAATAACCAGCTCCACATTTTCCTTTCCGTGCTTCACATCCTCAAAGCGTTTTACAAGAAGTGAATGAATGACCTTATCCTTCTTCTCATTTTCCTCCTGGTAGCTTTTATGTCATCCTCTGATTCAACGACGTCCATGTACCTTGGAGAATTTGTAGTGGATGATCAAACCAATAGCCAAGATTGATGTTTGCACAAGGTTAGCACAGGAGTTGTAGTGGATGATCAAACCAATAGCCAAGATTGAATAGCCAAGATTGATGTTTGCATAAGGTTAGCACAGGAGATATGAGTGATGAGTCTCCTGGGTCATGAGCTATTCAATTTCATTAAAGAAACGTATTGCTTTCTTAGTGAGAAAAGATTATATGTTTTTCGCTTTTTCCTTTTTCAATGAAAATGTAAACCCTTTTATCATTAGGCATTACTTCTGATTTCCTGTAACCGAAAAGTAATATTTATAAACTCATACTGCTGTTTTTTACTTTACCAAGCAGCTTGGTGATGAAGTTTTGTAAAGCATTTTGATTTTGCGGTGCTTAGATTGCGGAAAGACTTGATAATTAACCTGGAAACTCCTAGCGAATTCATCATTAGGTCTAGAAGCCAAAGTCATCTAATCCCCTTAGCCTGTTTTCCTCAGAAACCAAGACAGAAAAGGGACATACCAATGAGATGGCATCAGAAACCACTTAGAAAACAAGATATGCAGAAAGATGAATATTGACTTGTAGTGTATTGTGTATCCAAGTAAAAGAAGACTGATAAACCCCAAAATGGGGAGCCTGAAGCCTACAATATCGAGTGCATTGAATACCAAAATCCAAATTGTAAATAATTACAGACCAAACTCTAATTTATGTCGAAAAGTATTTTTAACCAAAGCTCTCCAATTAAAGAGAAAAGCCTCTGTACATGCATATATTGATCATTCTCTTATCATAGAACTATAAGGCTTTGTCTTTCAAGTGCCACTAGTGCATTTTGGAAGTGTTCTTGGAGCTAATCTAATTGCCTCTGAGCTTTTCATCAACCGTAGCCTCTTGCATGATTCCACAAACATTCTGTTCAAAAAGGGAGCAATGTTAAGCATTTATGCACAATCAAGTCAGAAACATGAAAAAGAAAATCCACGTTCATATATCATGTCCCCTTTGTGAATTAGAAATGTCAATGATTGAGGTGAAACTATACTTGAATGTGCAATTCGGATCAGTGTGACAACATATACTGGATAATAAGATGGTTAATATATATTCGAAATCTTACTTCAATGGTACATCTCCTACAAGCATCCAACCCCATCTATGTACTCATAAGTAGGCACATATTCCATATGCAAGGTCCAAGAGTTTTCTCTCAATCATACATATCACCAGCAGAAAAAGTACAACCACCATTGATATGAAAATTGTGATATGAGTTTTGACCAAATAACAAAAATACCAAGAGTTGAGATTCATATACATACTGGCAGCTATTGTACATCTGCCCAAAAGCTGTACCCAAAAGCTGCTGATAGCTATTGTACATCTGAAGATCAAGTTTGCACAAGTACTGCAACTTTAACATTCTTGCAGCTCTTCATCAAATTTTGAGTGTATATATTGCACAGATTAAGAAGAACTAAATTCCTTGGCTTGTTAAACATCCTAGTATTAATTTGTTGCTTAAGAGTTAATTTCAGTCAGTAAATGACAGAGACAGGCCAAAGCTTGGCAATGCAGGATGCCAATAACTGTAACAAGCCAAAAATAAGTTTCAAGGTATAAATCTTAATGTATGTCATGTTGTCGACATAATGGAATGGTATGAATAACAAAAAAATAAATAAATAAAAACACACACACACAGACTCAACAGGTGAAATGCGCACCAGTGATTCTATCATGGTTAGTTTAGGTCTTTCCCTAACATCTAGCATTGTATACATACTCGCCTGTATGGCCTTGTATTTTTCTTGATTAAAGGCCCTGCGCTTTTGTCTCACCAAGACCGAAGAATGCATGATATTGGGGTTGTGCATGGCCACATCCGTAGGGATTCCTGGCATATCCTCGTACGACCATGCGAATACCGATGAGTTGGCATGTAGAAACTTGATCAAGTTATCCCGGACAATCGGAGTTAGCCTGGTATCGATTTGTACTGTCCTTTCTGGGTATTCGTCTGAAAGTACTACCTCCTCAATATCCTTTACGACATCAGGCGTTCTTCGTCAGAATCGGTGTCTTCTTTAGGGTCCTTGTATCGGTCAGATGGCGAGGGATCAGCGGCCATTGTTGTTGGAACTTGTGGGACTTCCCCACATGAGTGGAAGAAAGGTTTAAGGGTGATAGCCTTAATAAGGCCATATCCTTGTAATAAATTTAACGGTTGACAAGTCTTGATATGGGCTTTGGAGGGCTTTTCCTATTGGGTTTCTCATAGGAATAGCATATATATGAAAGTCAAGATGGGTCTTGGCCTTAGCGCTTTCTTGACTAAATCTAATTTTATTTTTTGAATTTTTATTCAATTATTCAGATAAAATCGAACAATTGCAATCGGATGAAATCAAACAACGATGAAACTGCCGACGCAATTGTTCGCTTTGGCTTCTATATATGGACGACCCAAGGTTTAGGACCCAAGGTCGTCATTTATTATCGAAAACTCCTCTTCTTCTTCTTCCTCCTAAATCGTTTCTGAGAGAAGCATAAAGTAAAAATTCGCTAGGGTCACTGCGTTGTGCAAGAACTTGACCAGATAGTATCCTCTAGAGTCTAGATAGACGTCCGAAACTACAGCACAAGTGGGGATGAATTTCTATCTTACGTCACTGCATTGCAGGCCTCTATCTGATCAAGTGAGAGAATTTAATCTCTGTTTGAAACTATTTGATTTCAATTTTGTTTATATTCGTATATATAATCATACTGTTCGATCTTCCCCTTACCTCTGGAAACTGTTAATTCATAGTAATGTCTGGCGACAGCTTAGTCCTTAACATTCCAATTTCATTCAAAAACTCTCTGAACTCTCAATTTCCCTCCAATTGATCTATTCCGTTAAATCTCCATCCAAATACTTAGTTAAGTCGCCAATGTGGCATTCATTCCACGCCAGCTCAGCTCGATAATTGTGAAATATCCATTATAACCCTTTTCTTTCTCCTTTTTTCTTTTTTAATTTCTTTTATTCTTTTTTCCCCCTTTTCTTCACACCAAAATCCACTGCCACTACTACCACCGAGCTCTCCACCACCAGCACCAAGCTTACTATCTAAAAACCTCCTTGGATTTGTCATTTAATGACTCTTCTCCAACTTCTTTGATATTCAAGGACTCTGCCGAGAGCAGTTTCAATGTCGCCACCACCAAAACCACCCTCTCACCACCACCACTCACTGCTGCACCACCTCGTACTCCACTTGTCACTACACCCAATCCCACCACCCCTACCATTTACCACAACCATCCCCAGACCCACTTCTTCGAGCCACTGCCTCTCAACTCCTCATTTCTAATGCCCCAGATCCCTACATTCACCACCACCAAAACCCTCACAAAACCCACAAATCTCAACACCCAAACCAGCGATTCCACATTCAAGAATAGCAAGAACAAAAACTACCGCCCTTCTTTCTAGAATCGAACCCTCGAACCAGTAGTCTTCATCTTCTTCTTCCTCCTTACCTTCAATTCAATCCCAAACTTCAAAATCTCAACAAAATCTAACTACCCAAAAACAAAAATACAAAACCCAAGCATTAAGCAATGCAAACATAACATAACAAAAAAGAAGAAGAGGGAGAGAGACTACTGACCCAATCATGGTCAATTTGATTGAGGACTTGAAAGGGAGAAAGGAGAGCCAAATGGCATTGTTTTAAGTGGGCGTGGGGATGGGGTAGAGGCGGGTTGGTGAAGAAGAGCAACAGAAATGAGTTGGAGGATTTGGGTTTGGATTCGCTGAATATGCATCACACTAAGATTGGTGGTTGGGTTTGAAATCCACTGAATCTGAATTTGATTTTGGTACATGGGATTGGTGTTGATTGCAATGAGATTGTTGGTTAGGCTCTGAGAGAGAGCTCGATGGTGGTTATGGTCGTAGTAGGCTAGTGGCGGTGGTTTAGGATTTCGAGTGTGAAGAAGCAGGAGGAGGTAGGAAGAAATGAGAGAATAAAAAATAGAAAATCACACACAAGTAACAGACCAAAGATATAAACACAGAAAACCCACTTTGAATTAGATTTATACAAATAAGGACACGAGCCCAGACCCAAAAACCAAATGATAGAACATGATGCAGTCCTGACTCCAAATTTTAATATAAAATTACCAAAATACTCGATTTTTATCAAAATTTACGCGCATTGCCATTAGTTAAGAATAAAACGCTAGCCCCTGTTTAAATAACCGCCGAGCAAATCCTTCAACTGAGACTGCGTCAGCTTTGAGACCAATTCCGGTCTGGCGGCCATAATGTTCTTCACAAGTGAATCAGGAATCATCAGAGGCGTAACGGAATCAGGCAATTTCGCAGCGGGAACAGCGGCGGCATATCCCTTGTCGCATCCGAAGAGGAAATCAGGGTTGGTGAAGGAGGCAAAGACCGGAGCGGTGGGAGAGGAGCCTTTCGGAGACTGGATCTGAAAGGGCCAAGGCGTCGATGAACCACCTGTGCTCGGACTTGGACTCGTTGGAGCCTGAGACCCGCGGGCTTAGCGGAGGGGCGGTAGAGGCAGTCGTACTCGATCATCATATGGTCGAGGTCCTCATCGTTGGTGACGGAGATGAGGGCGTCGAGATCCTCGCCGGGGAGCTGGTACTTGAAGCAGACGGCGGCGTCAGGGAGAGTAATTGGGTTGGTGATTTGGAATTTGGTTGTGATTTTGTATGATGTGATTGGTGATTGGTTGTTTTTATTTTTGTTTTTATGACTTGGTGATTGGTTGTTTTGTAGATTGATTATGCGAATTTTGGAAAGCTGTGTGATTTGGCTGTTCCTTGCACCTTGACGGCTCTAGATCACTAGTCGCCAGAGATTAAAGTATGTGTTTTGTTTTTGCTTGTTGAGCTTTCAGTTTGATTTGTGGTTACAATGCTCAGAATCAATCGCTGTGTGTAATGTAATGTAGCATTGCTTTCAAGGATTACCAAAGATGTGTTTTACCTTTTAAGGAGTGCAGTAGCAGAACGAGTACGAAGGCAGTAGCAAGATTGGACGAGTATGGGTGCAGTAGCAGGATTGGACGAGTATAGTAGTAGGATTAGGCGATGATGAGTGCAGTAAAAAAACTGGATGAGTATGAATGTAGCGAGAGCAGTAGCAGGATTGGACTAGTGCAGTAGCAGAACTAGACGAATATGAGTTCAGCGAGTGCAGTAGCAGAATTAGATGAGTATGAGAGTAGGGAGTGCTGTAGCAGGTTAGGCAATGAGGAGTGCAATAGTAGAACACGAGTACAAGTGCAGTAGCAGCACTGGACGAGTATGAGTGCAGTAGCAGGATTAGACGAGTGCCAAAAAAAAAAAAGTTAACATAAATGGATTGGGTGGTTCTAGTTGGACCTCTAAATTTAATATTCGGACTACTTTAAACTTTTTTCAATTATTAATAGATTTTGTCAAGTCATATGAAAAGACAAATAAGGACAAAGAGAGAAAGAAAAATAAGGACAAAGAGAGAAAGAAAAAAAAAACTCTTCTTACCTCCCTAAATGTAACATTCAATTAAATTAATTTTTTATTTATTCCAGAATTTCCTTATATTGCCATATAGTTTTATAATTTACCTAAAATAATTAAGTAAAAATAATAATTTCTATACATGGCCCATCATTTAATAAAAAAATAAATTCAAAATAATCTGATTTAGAATTTCCTTAAACTAAATTCATTCAATATTATGATATAGTTATTACTTGATCTTCTAACCCAAAACCCTTGAAATCCTTCTTTTAGCAAATTCAAAAGGATTTCAACAATATATCAAGATCGAGAACCTTTGATTAATTTTGGTGGATGAGAGACCTACTCATAAGAGAGCAATATCATGTGATTTTGATTTATTCTTCTTCTCATGGTTGAAGATAGAGATAAAAAATTGTTGTATCTCATATTCAAGGGTGTTTTGGTAAAAATAAGAAGGTCTACTTAGCTTTCAAGTATTCTAAAAAGTAAATTAGAGGTGTACTAAGTATGAGAGGTCCAAATAGCAAATTTGGAGGTCCAACTAGAACCACCCAAATGGATTATTCTCAAAGAAAAAAAAGTAACATAAAGGAATGGGTGGTTCTAGTTGGACCTCCAAATTTGCTATTTGGACCTCCTTTGTACACCTTTAATTTACTTTTTAAAATACTTGAAAAGCTAAGTAGACATTTTTATTTTTACCAAAACACCCTTGAACATGAGATACAATTAATCAGTTACTCTACTGTTTATGTATATCTTCAACCACGAGAAGAAGAATGAATCAAAGTCACATGATATTGCTCTTATGAGTATGTCTCTCCTCCACCAAAATTAATCAAATAGTTGGTTCTCGATCTTGATATGTTGCTGGAATCCCTTTGAATTTGCTAAAAGAAGGATTTCAAGGGTTTTGGGTTGGAAGATCGAGTAATAACTATATCATAATATTCAATGAATTTAGTTTAAGGAAATTCCAAATTAGATTGTTTTGAATTTATTTTTGTATTAAATGATGATAGAAATTATTATTTTTACTTAATTATTTTAGGTAAATTATAAAACTATATGGCAATATAAGGAAATTTCGAGAAATTTTTTTTTTGAATGTTATATTTGGGGAGGTAAGAAGATTATTTAATATTATTATTTTGTCCATTTTGCTCTCTTTGTCTTTTCATATGGCTTGATAAAATCTATTAATAATTGAAAAAGTTGGAAGTCCAAATATCAAATTTGGAGGTTAAACTAGAATCACCTTAAAGGAATTATTCTCATGAAAAAAAAATAAGTAACATAAAGGGATTAGAAGTCAAAAGAAGTAGTTAAGGAGAAAAAAGTAAATTAACTTATGACATGTGGCAAGTGGAGAGCAGATTGTCCTTATTTGTATGATTTAATCAAATATCTAGGGATTTGGGTTGGTTATGAGGGCATCTTTGCAGAAAATGAGTGTAAATTTTCACTCAAACATTCAAAACGCGTGGCTTAATTTGATAATTATGATATGTAAGTTTATTATAGATAGTTCCAAAATTTAGTCAAGCCTTTGACACCAAAAGAGGGTCTTCATTTATAGTAGTAGAGATTTATAGCTTTTTATACAAAAGTGGTTTTGAGTCTAGGCCTTTGGGACTAGCTCATGTGGTGTTGGTGGTGGTGGGAATTAGGTTAGAAGTGGAGAATGTAACAAACAAAAGTGTTTTTGAGTCTCCAAACAACAATCACAAACATACCCGAAAGCATCACAAGATGCACAATTACACAATGGTGGTTCTCATGATCAGCCAATCATGTAATTGGAAACCAAGCAAATTCAATTTGGCCAACAACAATGTAAAGTGGAAACAACACCACATTAAACAATCCAAATACTCTAAATTGGGTAATGACAATCCAAACTTCAATTGTTGTACAACCTTGAAATACTCTAAATAAGCTTGATGTTATCAATTTTTTATGATGGCAAGTGTAATTAGCGGTTTCAGGGCAACTCTTTAGAGCAGGGCTGGCGATCTCGGTGGTTTTATTTTGATCTTTGTTTTTGCTTTAGTTTATTGGTTAAGGACGTTAGATTTATTAAGTCCCTTCTCATTTGAGCTGGAGTTTGAATTAATAAATTTTATTTCTTCTCTGAAAAAAAAAAAAAAATTGAAACATTTCAATTTAAGGACATGTTAGTTCAAATATGAAATATCCAAGGATTTGGGTTGGTTAGGAGGAGCGGATGGCAAAGAAGAGTAAACTGAAGGGGGCATCTTTGCAAAAAAAAAGAAAAAAAGAGTGAAAATTTTCACTTCAACATTTCAAAACGGGTGGCTTCATGAGTGGCGACTCCCGCTTGTGCTCACATTCAACTTTCTTTGAAAAATTAGGGCTTACATCTCAAATGTGCAGATGAGTCGGAGCTCCGATCCAGTCGACCCCCTTCTGGGCTCCTCTTTCTTCCCCAAGGCCAAGTTCTCGTCGGACCCTTCCAAGCCCTACGACTTCGACCACGACCTCCAAGCCATCAACCTCCACCTCAAGTCCACCACGGTAACACTCGATCGTCTTCCTTTTCACCCTCACTTTCACAAATTGAACTCCAATTTACTTTTGATTCAAGTCAATTCTGTATAACTTAGGCTGTTTTAGTAGAATTACTGCGGTGTTGTGTTGATGCGAAGAGCAAAATTGCCTTTTGTTGAAATTTCACGAACTTGATAGTGTGTGAGATGAGAATTTTACATGCATTTGAGGTCGAGTTTTTGGTTGAAATTTGGAGTCGTGGAAAGCAGAGAATTGTAATCTGTGCCGAGATTTCGAATGTGAGAGAACTATGATACTATTTCTATGGTTGTATTTGTGAATGTTCAGTGAAAAAAATGTGTATCGATTCAATAGTCATTACTAAATCTGGTACATTCTCGATATGTTGTGTTTCAGGAGGTTCAAGTTTTGTTTCGTATTTGTGTACACTGCTTTAATCAGTGGGAAGCAATTAGAGTTGACTGTTTTCTATGCTTTATTCAGGCCTCACTATCTGGTCTTGAAGATCAGGCGACGAACATTTCAAGTGGCAGTTCCGCTATTCCGCAGTCTGACATGTCACAAGCATTGAAATGCCGAAACGGAGTGGTTCCTGCAAATGATGTGGACAATCACCGAGAGAGAAGACCTGCCTTGGGTCTTAAACGCGCTCGTTTTTCTTTGAAATCTAATTCCAGGTAAAAGCTTGTGGTTGATGCTTCATTTTTTCTTCTTCTAGAAAGTACTTGTATTCTTGTTCAGATAGAGTTTGAGATTTGTTATATTCATGTTGCAGTCAACCTGATATTACTTTGGGACCGACGTTTGATTCTAAAAAATACAAAGACCCCAACGACTACTTCACTTTCTATGAAAGAAATGAGAGTATGTGCACTTTTTCTGTATTCCTGAATCTACAGTGTACCCCTTGTGTTACTGTAAATTGTTAATGTTTTGTGGTTGGTGGACAGATGCTAAAAGAGAACTGGAGAAGCAGATGGGCGGTGCTGTATTTGATGGAGATAAGCAGAATCCATCACCAATTACACGTGCCCGGCGACCAGGAATTCCGCGGTATGGATACATTTTGCTTTTCCAAAAGATAAATTGTTTCATCTGCTTAAATATGCCTTATCATTGTATCGCTTTACTTCTCCTTTTTGTGATCTAAGACCGTATTGTTATTCATAATGCAGAAGGTCAGTGAAATACAAGCATCGCATTTCATCGCTTTACAATGAAATCGTTGAGAATGCTATATCCACCATTCTCAGTCCATTGAATCACAGCTCACAAACAGAATCCCATGAAAAAGTTGCATTGGAGGAAATGGATTTAGCTGGTAAGACAATCCGTTAAGGGAAAAAGTATATTAGTATCTACTGTAAATTAATGGTTTCTCCTGTTATCTGTCTTTGCCTATGATGCACTTTTTGTTTTGCTGAGAGCTTTGTATGTATATTCCCCATGCCCTTGTTATTCGTTCCTCATAGCATGATAATTATTCTTCATAGGTTCAAAAGTTAAGGAAGACAACAAATGGAATAATGACATTCTGGATGGGCTATTGTCTCAGCCTACTGAAGATCTAGAAGGGGATGGCGCTTTCCATCTTTTAAAGGAGAGCTTGCACATTAAAAATTTTGAACTAGAGGATATATGCCTTCCAGAATTCCCAGATACCAAAAAGGCTGATTTGAAGTCTTCAAGAAAAACTTTGCCAAACCCTAGACCTGTGAAACCTAGACAGGGGGCAGAAGGGTCCATTCATTTATCTTCTCCAACACCACCAAAGAGCCCTTTGGCTTCGTTGTCTTTATTGAGTAAGAGAAGTTTAGTGTCAATTCCATCAAATGATCCATTTTCAGCTTTTGATATTGATCAGTTTCCGGTGACAAATCCTTCTTCAGTTGAGAATAGAAACAAACAATCTGATCGGATTGACATTGCAGAGCAGAAAATGATTTCTGATATGTTGAAGTCACCTTTAATTAAACAAAGTGACAAGATTGAAGGTGCCAAGACAGGTTCATGTGAGGTGACTGTTAAGGAATTCACTAATGCAGTGAAAAGGTCTAAGAGGAACAGTTTAAGTAAACTTGGTGTTGGTTTTGATGTTGACATGGAGGAGGAGATTGGAGGCAGTAAGGTTACGAGTGAGACATTAAGTATGCCTGAAGATGATACAGATACTTGGGCAAATGGGGTTGATAATAGCGACAAGGTCTGCTCACCTTTTGGCTTTTTCACCTTTTTTGTTTTTGTTTTTTTTGTTTTGGGCATTGTAAATGGTTGCTGATGTTGTAATGCATTGACCAGATACAGGTGGAAGACAAGCTGCAGGAACCAGGTCCTGAAGTTAATGCGGCAGACTCAACTTTGGAAAAGCTTAACGGCGCTCACAGTCAAGTTGCTGATGATGTGATTGATAGTGATGAGATACAAGAGGAAGACAAAGTGCAGGAAGCAATGCCTGAACATAATGTGGTAGACTTAACTTTGAAAAAGTTGAACTGAGCTCAGAGTCCAGTTGCTGATATTGTGATGAATTATGATGTGGTACAGGAGCAAGACAAACTGCAGGATGCAGTGGCATGTGCAGAGCATGGATTTGATGCGGCAGACTCAACAGTGGAAAACTTGAATGATGCTCCAAGTCAATTAGGTATGATCTGCTTGTGCTACACGAGAGATACTTGCATGGTGCAATCACCTAAAGAACTCATATCTGCTTCATGTGCATTTCATGCAACTAAACTGTGCAGTGTTTTTAATACCTACTGCTCCTAAAATTGACCAAACCCTACGGTTCTGATCTGTTTCTGGTTGAGTCTCAGTTGAAATATGTCTGCAGTAGGTGCAGGAAAGAATAAAAAAAATGTGCTCAACAAACTGAACCTTGTTATCAATTCATATTCTAGAGGAAGTAGCCCCAGAACCCACCCGTTAAAGTGAGTCAAGGTTGTTAAGACCTACTTAAACAGTGTCATTGAAGAAACATTTATGCCTATACGGCATATTATAGACTGTAAATTTCTCCTATCATATCATACTTGTGACATTATATGGCAACACTTACTTGAAATCATTTCACACATCCGCGAAATAGTGTTGGCGTGGTAAGACACTTGAACAGCCCTTCTTGTGTGGGCCCATGGGGGTATTGTTCTAGAGAGGTCTTGTGTTCGACTGTCACTAATAGCGGTGGCGAGGCACGCCTTAGCTCGCGGTTTGAAAGACCCTTGTGTGTGGTCCACGCTGGGGGGCAGTCCAGCAGCTTCTTGCGGCATGTCATCCTCTCCACTCTGAGTGTTTTGCATTAAAAAAAAAAAAAAAAAA
>LYNE01000195.1:114177-156047 GCA_001662545.1 Rosa x damascena | reverse complement strand
CAGAATAATACTAGGAGTCCCCAATAAAACTATGTATTCTAACAAGCACCAACTAATAACAAAGAGTGTATGATTGGCTACTCCATTTACTTTGACAAAGTGTTCATGATAATATCGAAAGATAACTTTATCTGGAAGAAGCATCATTACAAATAATACAGCTTTCCCACTATCTTGTCGCACGGAGATAAATCTGACGATAGTCCATTTCATTCTGCCACTAGGAGGTTGCGTCCATTTGATCCAACAAACAGCTCGCCTCCTCACTAGGCTACACAAGGCACACTGAGTGTGCATATAGGGACAAAACCCATGTCGCCCTACCACAACTTCGTTGGGACTTATTACTGGCATAAAGTTAAAATTAAAAAAACAATATCTGAAAACAGAAAAATAACATGGGTCCAAGCCCAAAGCCCAGACCCAAAAATGAAACAACCTATGCCCAAGTTGGAGGTTACAACAGCCACAACGCCACCATCTTGCCTGAGCTTCACAAGGCGTCCCACTACCCATAGCAGTCTCCCGCCACTAACTTGCAGCCCGCACAGCGCATTGCCCCTCCCCATATCAAAGTCCAACCTCCCAAACCAAATCGGAGCCATCCGATCCGACCCAAACGTCGTAGTTCTTAGTGGCACCTCAATACAGACACCTCCAAGCAACCATCGATCTGGCATCACCACCTCGAACCACCCACCAGTCCGTCCACACTCCTCTCTAGGACAGGGCAGCCCTAACCTCGATTTCTTGCCAGCCAGCCACCCACGGCTGCCTATCCCCATTAAGACATCCAAGAGCCCTGGAAACAACAACATCCTCACGCAACCTCTCCTTCGGCTGGACTCCCTTTCAACAAAATCTAGATCCATACTTCTGGCTCGTCTGACAACGGGGCGGGCCGCCGAACAGGGCCTGCTCCCACCTTTGCGGTTTCTTTGTCAGCTAGCTTTTTTCTATGAGGTTCTACCTAGGCCTCATCATTTAGCCCTCGGATCAAATGGGCTGATGGAGGCTCTCAAGCCTTACATGTAAAAGCTCGGCTCGACCCCCATAAAAGCCCGCAAAAGGCCCGCCCCGGTGGGTAGAGGGCTGGGCTTGGTTTAGTGGTTTGAAGCCCGGCTTGCCATAGGCCCGTAAAATCTCGCCAAACCCGGCTCAGTCTGTAAAAGCTCATAAGTTAATATGTATAGTTAATTACTTAATTAGATACATATACATATATGTATATATATTATTTATTTTTAGAAGTAGTCATTTCCTATTTTCCTTCATCAGGCTAGTCTGGGAATCTAAACTCCTAAGTTGTTTGCTTAATTAGATACATATATGTGTGTGTGTGTGTGTAGAAAAGTAAGACTAAAGATCTAAACTCCTAAACTGTTGCTGTTGTGGGTTCTTTTTATGTGTCTGGTTGTTGTCAACCACAACATTCATTATGTTGAGAAATTAAAAAGTTTCTCTGCAATAGAATTTAGTGAATGTAATCTACTGTGACTAAAGTTTTTGTTGCTATTAATTAATGTGATATCTACTGTTTATAAAAATGAAAGAAAATATTAATTTGATACAAGTGACTTCAAAGATTTTCTTTGTAAACTACAGCCCGACCCAGAAAAAATGAGGGCTACCAGGCCCGGCCCTACCTGAAAAGCCTTCTTTATATGGACGGGCTTGGATCTTGTTATTTACATAAATATTTTCTTTGTAAACTATAGCCCGGCCAAGAAAAAATGAGGGCTACCCGGCCCTACCCGAAAAGCCTGCTTTATATGGATGGGCTTGGATCTTGTTATTTAAATAAAATCCTAGCCCGACTCGGCCCGTCATTATCTAAAAATGTTGTAAGGCCCAGCCCGGCCCGGTCCGATCCATGCCTGTTATGAATGGATCGGACTCGACCCGGTCCGGCCCATTGATGACTCCTAGTTCTACTGTGATGCCCCAAAAATTAGTATTTATTTTCCAAGGATTTTCCGGAATCTAATTAAATTGTGGTTATTGGACGGTTTCGTGGCTCGTGGATGGAGCGGAAGTGTTTCGGGCGAATAATTATTTGAAGAATATGGTTTTAGGGGGGTTGCAAAGATTGACTTTTTATTCGTTGAGTTTCTCCAAAAACTTCCTTAATGAAAGTTGTAGAGCGCGTCGATACGAGTTTGTGAACATGTGGAATGCAAAAATCGGAGTTTGTATGAGGAAGTTATGGCTTTCAGAAAAAGTTTATGTTTTAGTATAAATATAGGATTTCCGGAAATTATTTCATAATTTCATTTTCTATTTCCTGAAAGTTTCCTCTCTCTCTCTCTTCTCTCTCGACTGCACCTTCAAAATCAAAGAAACCTGACCCGAGCCCGGCCGAACCTACCAGGTTTTTCCGGCGAGCTCCGGCAGTCTCCAGCGACGAAATCTTCCAAATTAGCTCACCTCCTTGCTCTGGTAGTCCCTCTGGCATCCTCTAGCGGTGATTCTCGGTGGTGGCGGTCCTAGAAGGCGGTGAAGTTTGAGGAAATCGGACCCAATCGATCCTCCGATCTCCGACGTTGGCGAAGCTTCAAACCAGGCTTGGGGAGCTCGCATGAGCCTCCTTGATCTATCTGTGTTGGTTGTTTGGATCGATTTACGTGGAAGTTGGTTCAACTCGGATTGAACAGTGATTCACTGCTTGTGAGGTAGTTTTTGACCCTTTTTACTTAGATTCTGACTTGAGGCTACGTATTAAAGTGGTTAAGCATGCTAAGATGAACATCTTTGATGTTGGGAGTTTTGTGAAATAGTGAGTTTTAGCCGGCAGCGGTGTGCCACCGCCTGTGGCAGCGTTATGGTGGCGTTCTGGCCATGTAAAGGACTGTTTCTGGTATTACATGTCTTCTAGTCGTCGATACGAGCGTTTCGATATATAATATGCAAATTTTGGAGTTCGTATGAATTTGTTATGATTTTTACGGTTTCATACCGGTTGATTTATTCGATCCTTGAGGATCCGAGCGTCCGATAGACTTGTGTTTGGACATATCGATCCTGGAAGTATTCTGGAGACGTTGGGAGGTCTCAGATGTGGTTTTGCCTCGATTGGCGCCACTTTGGGGATTTTAGTTCAAAACCGGGGTTTCGGACTTAAATCGTTTGTGAATTGTTACTAAGTTGAAACCGTATGTGATTAGATACTTTACGAAGTATTTTGAAACAGTTATTTTGTGGATTGACTGCTTTGTTCTATATTGAAGAAGCAGAAGGAGTTTCGAGGTGAGTAATCTCACAAGGTTCATTTACGAACGGAATACCCTTATTGTTTTGAGAGTTATTTATTAACTGCACACTATAGGTTGTATTAGTAGGAAGTCCTAAGCGGATGACTACGTATATATATATTTACGTGAAATATATATGTATTTGTGGGTTTTGTTGATTAAGAAAATAATATGCATGAATGATGCTTTTTATTGTTTTGGATTATGACTTTTCGGAAAACAAATGATTGTGGAATTGTTGATTCGATTTGTTTTGAAAGGCATTGAGATTTGTGTATGAAAACAATTTGCATGATTATGATTATTTATTGTTTTGTGTTATGGCTTTTCGGAAAACAATGATTATGGAAATGTTGATTTCGATTGTTTTGAAAAGCGTTGAGATTTGTGTACCATTTTGAGTCATGTGCGACTTATTTAATGTTTTATTCCAAGGGGCTGAAAAGTTCGAGGAATGAAGGTCTATGATCTTGGGCAGAATATCAGGTAATCACGTCTTTGGCCGGACGAGTGGTTATGAATTCAGTTAGAGCTCTAGTTTGTATGTCATTTGTGATTCATGGGGTAACGGTGCAAGGTTATATCTAACTCATGAGATTATGTGTTTTTAGGGAATAAGGTGTGAGTTGCTTCCTTATTAACGGTTTTTAAGGGGACAAGGTGCAAGTTGTTTTTCTTATTAACGATTTGATAGAAATCAATGTGTAAGTTGCTTTCTATGGTACAATTTGATAGAAATCAAGGAGTGAGTTGCTTTCTATGGTACGATTGATAGAATTCAAAGCGTGAGTTGTTTCTATGTTACGCTTTGATAGAAACCAAGGAGTGAGTTGTTTTCTATGTTACGCTTCTATGTTACGCTTTGATAGAAACCAAGGAGTGAGTTGCTTTCTATGTTACGCTTTGATAGAAACCAACAAGTGAGTTGTTTTCTATGTTGCGTGTTTTTAAGGAATCAAAGTGTGAGTTGTTTTCCTTATTTTCCTGTGAGTTAAGTTGATTGTTTTTGAGTTACTCATACAGGCTTGCAAAAGCTCACTGAGTTTGTTGTGTGACAATTCGGTGCACCATTCAAACGGTGTAGGGGTTAATCCTGCAGGTTAGGATAATCGTGGTTGAAGCTGAGGTAGCGCCTTTGCAGTTTTACGGTAGGAAGTCATTTTAGTGACTTTACCGTTATTTGGACTTCCGTTGTAGTAAGCTCTGAGGAGCATTTACGTTTTATCTTGTTGTTGCCAATTTAATTTGTAAGCTTATGTAATATATGACTCTTTGGGGTGAGTGTATATTGACATAGTGGGTTCAGGGCATCAATATGCATTCAGTTTAAAGGGAAAAAGTTTCCAGGTATTTTGTATTGATGATTGAACGATCACGCATGTATAATTATGAGATTATATATCGATTTTTATTTGTGTTAAAAATCAGGGGCGTGACATCTACCCTTCATATGACTTAGCTTTACGGTGTAGGGGCTAAGTTAATTCAAGATATACACGATGTTTTCCTCTATGTATCTTATTTTATGCATCTTAGTTGTAATTATTTGTAATTGTAAGATTGTAATCCATGGTGCAAAGCTCCAACATGAGATTGCTGGAAAATTACCCTGTTATCAATATACAACATACTTGTGATTTCTGAACATCAATTGTATGATTTTATGATTTATCTGATTAAACCTTGACCCCAAACCAATGTATCCCGCCCCTGTTCGTACTAACTATTGTAGAATTTTCCTTGTAACAAAGTACATTGTACATCATCATATATATATAATTTAATAACAATTTTGTATCATAATTCGAACCTTGATGATAATTTATAACAGACTTGAGTACATGCAACACAGCGAGAGCGTCCAAAACACCAGTTTCGAATATAATTGAATGAATGATGACCCATTTTGGATATAGAGTTCATTTAAACACGTATTTGACAACCCCAACAATATGTATATTCATAAAGTAGTCTTCCCAATCTATGATCTTGGGATCAAAGTAAAACATATCAGCCTCTGTGGTGGTCTCTTTCACTGCCATTCGCAACTTCTCCGTGTTCATATCATCAAAACTGTCAATAAGAATCAGCTGATAGTAAATACGGGTACGAATGAATTCTTTAAGATCTAATTTCTTAAATGAAAAAGTTCCAAATTAATCAAAAGAAGACATACACTCCTTTGAAGAACAAGTACGGCCTGTATAGTTCCACCAATCTCATCACAAATTTGATCTTTCTACTGAGATCAGTATATGTGCCTTCGAAGTACTGACAAAATGCCATATTCACCAGTTCCAATCCCTGTTTGTGAGAGGAAAAGAGATTATATTTCACATGAGATTTAAAGGGATAACTTGTAATTGTATAATTTGGTTATACTCGAAATAGCTATTCTATGAGCTGTAATCAGTGACAGATAAGCAATTCTCTATTACAGAATTGGACTCATATTCATTTTGTGACACATATCACCACTTGTTTGATTTTTCTTCTCTAAAAAAAACACCATGAGCTTTAAAATTTATTAATTGAGGTCATTATATGATGACAATTGAATTGAATTGAATGATACACTGCTGATCCTGTTATATCTAATATACGAATATAGAAAATAGTTTCCCAATCTAATCATGCAAGCCATATTTGGCAATGACAAAGTTGTGAAGTACTATTCAGAAGACATATGCATACCTTTAAGAATAGCAAGTAACGGAGGGTCATGTATCTGTGAAAGCTATCCATGCTGCTCATAACTGTGACCTTTTTAACCGTGACTGGCTTTCCATCTTTATTAATCCAAGGTTTTCTGGTGAAGTAACGAAAACCGTAATCGTGAAGATCATTGTATTTGACCGGGTTGCTCACAGAAGAACCCACTTGATAAATTACTTCACCAGGTTCATTTGCATGAGCCGCCATTGCTGCTATTATTGCATTCACCACCATGTCTGCTGGTACCTGCGCGCATATATCCATATTTAACACGTCAAATTTCTTTTTTTTTTTCTATTAATAATTTCTCGTTGCTGATATTTTATCGAAGCGCCTCCATTTTAGGGTTTGTTAACTCACGATATCAACAATTGCATCAACGTCGCAGAGAAAGAATGTTAATTTTCCTTTACCATAACCAACTGCTACGCTATCAATGGTTCTGCATATATTCAACAAATGGAAGTTAAGTTACTTATTTGACAGAGGAATTAGTAAAATTAATCATCAAACTAATAGCTAAATAATGTTTGGTTTTGGTTTAGAACGCACCTGATGCCTTCAACCCAACCAGGAAAAGGTTCTTTGTAAGTGCTGGTTATGATGGTAGGGCGTAGGATGACAACCGGTAGATTTCCTCTGAGCTCTCCTATTAGCATCTCTCCCATTGCCTTGGTGAACACATAAGTGTTTGGCCATCCATATACACTTGCTCTAATAAAGTTCATGGAAAATAATATGCAAAGTCAGAAGCATATAGCATGCGCTTTTGGTTCTATTTTTGGAAAGATATAATAAAATAAGTACATAAATAATTAAATGGTCACCAATGCCAGCTGGTGGAGGTGGAATGAGCTGTCGGGCCTAGGGGTTTGTTTCTTCCTTGGGCTAGTTTGGACTTTTCTTTAGTTTTATTTTATTTTTTCACCTTGTTCTAGAACCCTAGATTAGTACTCTCTAAGTTTGTTAGGGAATTACACACTTTCGTGCCTCTAGCAAATCCTCTAGAGTGGTAATGACGGAGGATTCTCAAATAAGGTTTTAGAAAAGTTTTAGACTTTTCTGGTCTTCTTGCCTATCACTCGAAATCGGGTCTTCTACTGCTTTCATCTCAAGTTTTCTTTAGTTGTACACCGATTGAGATCTCTAGGCGACTACATTTACTATTCAAAGAGAGGTTCAAAGTGAGGATTTGATTTCTTGTCGTTAGGCTCACTCAATAAGTGAGCGCATGTGTTAACAGTGAAGGTCACCTGTCATTTGTCTGGTACCTTATACCATTTATGATTTTGGTGTAAGACAACATTTGATGTACGTAACTTCTGGTAATAAATAAATAAATAAATGTATCTATTTTCTCAAAAAAAAAAAAAAAGGTCACCGATCTTAACATATGTACGTTATATATGTGTTATCTTATATTAGTCTCGCTGAACAAAAATTATCTGAAATAACCTGTATAATAGATAATATAAATAATGTAGTGACGCATACATTTTCACGCATATGCAAATTTTGTCATTTTATCAGGAAAGTAGGAAACCAAAATATTCTCAAAATATATTTTAAAGTCATGTTTTTGTTAAGACTTATGTGTCTAACAACAATTCAACAGACATTTGTTTGTGAATTCAACAATAATCATTATCTTTTGCACATGTTTGCAATCAAAACCGAGGAAACAGAAGAAGAAGAAGAAAACAATATATATCATTGTCACATTTTCGGGGAGTTAAAGAATTCTATATAGTTACTTCAAAAGCTTTTGATTGGTTTCTTATATTAAAAGCCCCCAACTAACTAATAAATACTCTGCCACCGTTTGGTTGGAAATCTAATAAGTGCAATTCTTATTCATTTCGATCTTACTAGTGCAGAAGATGATGGTGACCTGACCTGGTGCCCTCACCCATCCCTCTGTTTGTTTGGTGGAGAGTAAATTAGGGTTTTAAATGTTCGGACAGTGTCGATCCCAATGTATACTATCATCATCAAAATAAATCACGATAATGGACTTAATTGTTTAGTTCGTAACGAATGGGAGGCGTATTTTAGCTGCTTTGGTTGGGTTTTGAGCTTATGGTTAACAAAACCATATCTCATAAGTCATAACTCACCAAAATTGCACCTCACAATAGTTATATTATATTAAATACACTCTTAGATTATTAATAAAAATATTATTTATAAATATTAATGATCGAGATTATCTTATAAGTATTGGGTCATTTATACCGTCTGTGCATATAATAATTTCCATTAGAGACCAATATAGGCTCTCTATTAATTTTGATTATGTAATTACGCCAGACGCATATTTCTTTGATAACCTGATTAACTTTTTCTTAAGATCAGTCTTAATAATGAACTTGATAAAATGAAGTGTTGTGATCACTGTAATACATTATTGCAATAAGAGCCAAGTGCACATGCAAAACCTTATATCCAAACAATTATTCCCGCTAAACATTGGTTGATATAGAGTGATGTTGCCACATGCAAAACCGTAAATTCAAACAATTATTTCCGCTAAACATTGGCTGATATAGAGTGATGTTGCCACATGCAAAACCGTAAATTCAAACAATTATTTCCGCTAAATATTGGCTGATATAGAGTGATGTTGCCACATGCAAAACCGTAAATTCAAACAATTATTTCCGCTAAACATTGGCTGATATAGACATAGCTGACTTAGATGCCGTACAATATGTGCGATGGAATAGGGCTCCCAAATTATGGGCCCTATATAATTCTTTGTACTATTATATATTTGTTTATAAGGGCCCCAATTGCATGAATGTTTTGTAGTTTAGTTAAGTTCGATTCACATTGCATATCATTTGTTTTTTTTTCCTGGGGCCCGTTTCCTTCCTCTATTTTCTTGTTTCTTTTTGTAGTCTTCTTTCATTTATTTTTGTACTACCCAAAAAATTATATTTATCTTCCTTTTCCTTCGTCCTTTTTTTAATTTATTTTTTGTTGATAATACATTTATCCTTGATCATTCTTTTATTTATTATGTTTTTTTTAGTAGTATCTTATTGTATTGTATTAATCTTCGTTAATAATTCAGCTGTAGTTTTGCTTGTTTTAATGGAATTTTTGTTTACAAGTTTTAGTCCTCCATTCTGTCATTTTTTTTTGTTTTTAAAGAAGTGGAATAGTAATATAAGATATATAAGAGGCCCAAAACAAAACAAACATTAAAATTTTTTTTAATTTAATTTATATTTGTATATACTGGCCTCTTAACATGTGCTCCACACATGTCAATTAGCTTTTTTTTTTTTTTAAATGTCAATTTCTCTCATATTTTATTTTTTATTTTTTTTTAAATGTCAATTTCTCTCATATTTTTTCATGAGAGGTATTGCAATTTTTTTCAAATATAATATACTTTATTGACTATCTTATCCTCATATAGAAATAATTTATTTATTAATATTTATATTATGTGATGCCATATATGGTACTTTAAAAATTTAACCATTCACTCAAGAATTGGTTTAATTATATAAGATATATAACAAAAATTTTCAATAATATATTTATGTAAGACCGGGTTCGATTAGATCTATTGGATCCGAGCTGGTTTGGGTTGTCTAGCTCCGATCTGGGGAGGGTCGACACTTCAAATGGGTGTGAGGACGATGAAGGTGGCGTCGTTGTCGGTGGAGGGACGGTACGGATAGTGCAGACGAGGTGGCGGCGTTTTGGGTCCTGCAACCTGATGCTTGGGCTTGGGCCAACTGGTTATTGGGTTTGGGCTTGGGCCTTGGACCTTAACTATTTTACTATTTTAATTTATTTGTTTTCAATTTTATTTAGGCATGGTTTATTGCCAACAATAAGTCCCTATTCTTTTTTTGTAGGGAGATATGGGATTTGTCTCAGTATGCACACTCAATGTGCCTTGTCTGTCCTAGCGAGACAGCGAGCTATTTACTTAATCAAATGGACACAACCTCCTAGTAGCAGGATGAAATTGAGTGTCACCGAATTTATTTCAGTGCGGCAACATAGTGGGAAAACTGTGCTTTTTGTAATGATTCTTATTCGTGATAGAGTTATTTTTCTGATATGTCACCGCTATGTCAAAGCAAATGGAGTAACCATTGATGCATTCTTTGCTAATTGGTGCTTACTAGAGTACATAGATTTTGTAGAAAATTCTAATATTATTTCGGGATGCTCTTTTTATTCTTATTGTAATATGGGGTTTAGGCTTTATGTGTCCCCCTATGTATTCTGTAATTTCATTAATCAAGATTTGAAGGCAGCCGCACCAGCTCCCTTTACAAAAAATTAAAAAAAGACCGGGTAAAGAGGGCCGTATTCTCAATCCGGCACAGGGCCTCTACAAATTTTGAGACGGCTCTAGATATAGAGTGATGTTGGCCTTGACGTTTCTCGTTGAGTCATTGTTAAGAACTTAACTGGTGATGTAGATAATTATATCCCCCGACTGATTAGACAACTGCCCGACTAGACGGATGAGACTGGATGTAAAATCTTAAACGAGGTGGCAAATGGTAATGATAGAGGTTTGAACGTCGCAATAACAATAAATATGTAGGCCAAGAACAACATCATAGCTAACTCTGTAGAAAATTATCTGTCATCTGGCCATAATTGATGGAGGTCTCTGTCTAGTCTCTACCAAAAATTTAAAGCTATATATGAAAGTAGATCTATGTAAAAGAACCCTAATCCAAGATGTCTGCTTCTGTTTTAAGATTAGTAATGAATTAAGTTCTCGATCTTTCTGAAAATATATACTTGAAAGAAAAGAAATAATCTATTACCTTTTGAGGCCAAAGTCTTTGAGGGCAAGAGTGACAGCGGCTTCTGAAGCATGCTCTGACCGAAGACGTCTAACTTCTTCGTTGGCGATCCGGATTTCAGTCTCGATGTCTAATCCAGGGGTCCCGTTGAGAGACTGCCCCAATAGGCAGGGGTGTTCTAGCAGAAGTCCTTCCCTCTCCCCCCAAACATAAGCTGAGAACAGCAAACAAACAAAAATCAGAAAACACAAAGCCATAAACTCCATCCATCTCAATGCATTCATTATCCATAACACGCGGCCATGCAATTAATATAAATTAAAGAAAAGAAGTCAACGCAACATTAAACAAATTAATACCTAATTAGAATAAAAAAACCAGTTCCTGTTTTAGAAATAGTAGTAAGAGATATTTCCTCTAAACATCAATCCATCCCAAGATTAACAGCGCTCATCAGTTGCTGTTTTTGTCAACATATAGAGTGATTTTATTTTTTCTTTTCTTCACTAGCACCAATTCTTATAATTCTTATAACTATATTACAAATCTACCATTTGCAGTTGCTCATTCTAATTTTTTTTTATTTTTTCTTTGTGATGAGAAAAGAACTGCAAGCAACCAAATTAACTACTAATTAGTGGAGCCTCTACGGCATCCAGAATCAAAATCTATCAAGTAAAGCAGTAGCAGCCGTAGCATTGGGAAGATCATGGCTCCGCAAAGAAAGAATATAAAATTTCAAATAATATTAAGTGAAACACATTTAATGAAAATTTTTTAATATAGTCATTTTATGCCACATATTGTTTCTGAGGACATTGTCTTCATGATACATATAGACAAGTGATACATACATTTGTGTTCCAATTATTGATGTAATTGTCATGAAGACAAAACAATATGTATCATTTTCGTAAAGGTCATAACTGAACAGAAATATATGAGCATGAGTGGATCCAATCAAGCAAACCCTGAAAGACACAAAAACAAACCAAAAAGATAATGATACTGACCGGTGGAGATGTGTACCAGCACCTTTAACTTAACACAAAGCTTAGCAAAGCTCAAAACATACTTGGCGCCCATGGTGTTGAGACCAATTGCAACATCATATCTGCCCAAGGCACCAAAAAGATAATAGTACGATTCATAAATGCTGATTTGAGAACAAAATAAAAACTAATCCATGATATTTACCTTTCATCGAAATTAGTTGTTGCAGCTAAGTTTACAATGACATCTACTTGACTCAAAATCTCTTCCCTCAAATCAGAATCCTGCAAACCCAAATCCTCTTTTGAAATGTCTCCAGGCACCACGGTCAGCTTTTCCGACACGATCGAGTTCATTCTTGCTCCCCATTTCTCCCTCAACACTCTGAACAGGTCCTTCCCAATTATCTGTAATTAGAAGCACATAACCAAAAGCTGAATTAACAAAATTTAGATGACAAGAAAATAACTGGATTAATTATTTCTAATATGGTATCAAGAGAAAAAGTTATTTTCCTCTTTCATTGTTTATTGGTAGGTAAACATACATATTTATAGTGCTTATGAGTGGGAAAATATATATATGTTTTGCCAAGTCTTGCCTCGAGCTCTTGTGTATGAGAAAGATTGAAGCTAATGAAAAGCTAGCTATAAACATATGTATATTTGGTTACCTCATTATGCAAACGCTGTGTAGCTGTTTTTGTATCTGGAGCTCTTAAAAGTAGATAGAGCTTTTTCACATTCGGTTGGACCCTCAGTATCTTCTCCACAAAAACTGCATAAGTATATATGAATACAAGCATATATAGAACTGTTACTAAATGCAGAAACACACACCTAGATACACAGAGAAAGGAGTGAGAGAGATTAAATAAGGTATTAAGGAACAATAATTACTCTTTGCTAGAAATCCAGTGGCACCAGTGACTAAAATGTTCTTGTTCTTAATGAAGTCGAGTAAGCTTTCCAACTCCATTGGAGAACTCAGAGAGAAACAAAGAGAGCAAAGTGAGTGTGAGATCCGATCAATTCAAATGAAGCAGTGGTGTGGGCATATTTGACACAGAGTTTTTACATGATATACTAGAAGATGGAGAGCAATTATGAGGTAGAGAGTACGAAAGTAGTTGACAGTTGTTTTCGTTTTGGTAGGTTCATTTAGAGTAGGGTTCAATAATTTTGATTTGTTTTTACCTCTATTAGAAATATCTCACATTGCCGGTCTACTATCATCCTTTTCTTTTCCCAGCTGATGATTCTAGATGTAGAAGTTAATTAAGGCAACTGATTCATAATCAGTTACTATTACCAATTACCAATGACCAAGTAGAAAAGTAAAGAGGTGTATGATATTTTTATATGGAGGTGTAATTATGAAGAGTGATGAGCCAAATACGTCCGTGAACGGCTTATACGAATTATATATACACGGATGGCCAAACAATTTTATTATACTTGTGATTGTCTTCAATGAACTATTATGCAAAAGTAAGAGGAGCAAAATCGTAACTAATTGAAATAATTGAGAATAGAGGGAAGAAGCTAGGGTTTGGAAAAAGCTCAAAAGCAGCTGCTATCTATTCGGCGACGCCCCAGCGTCGATCATAGGTCTCAGCCTCATGGACGAGTGGCGGGTGTTGCTGGATGGGATTGTGGGGTCTCGGGGTTCCAATTTTGGTCTCTGTTTCATCCTTCCTGGTCGTGTATGAATTTTCGTTCCTCTCAGGCGGTGGTGCACGTGGGCAGGATGGATGGTTGGTGATCGACGCAGGCTTGGAGTAGGTGGGCAGTGGCCAGATCATGGCGGCGGTATGCCATGGATCGTATGGCGATGACTATCTCTCTAATTTTAGTCGATAGGCGAAGAGTGCAAGGGTGTCGGACTGTCAAGCGGATGGACGAAACCCGGTGACAAGACACGGCGAGTTTCTTACTGATACTTGGTATGGGCTCATCGGGATCTGGCACTATGTCTAGATCTGGCCGACAAAAGTTGAGGTTGGTGTGGCTTGCTGCATGGATTGCATCTCTCCGGCGTTGGGAGTTCGATAGGACAAATTTATGGCGGTGGCCTGCCGGCGGGTCATCTGAGGAGAAGGACGATGTTTGTGGCGGCCAGGCTCTGGCTTTGTTTCAGGTAGTTTTCTTGGTTAGGGTTTCGATTAGGGTTTTGGTTAGGTTTTTCTGGTCTTTAGCATGTCCCTACTCTGTTGAGCTAGGGTTGGGTCAAATTGAGGTGTCATGGATGTGGTGTTTTTCTTGGAGACGAATTGGTTTATTGTCGGTTTTATCTTATGATCAATGTGCTTATGAGCAATCCTTGCACGTGGTCTGGCTTGTTTGGGACACGGTGTGGAAGAGGGCGTTGGTTGTTTTAGTGGTTGTCTATGAGGTGGTATCGATATTCTTGGGATTCTTGGTAGCCTAAGACGTTGGGCAGTATAGGTGGTTAGGAGTTGGGCCCTTTTGGCTCATGGACGTCATTTTTTGTGACAGACCCGTAACTGGTTTAGGTTCTAGGGATGAGAGTGGGGAATTCTTGTCCATCACCAGTCATTCCCGTGTCATGTAACTTTGGTTCATTTTAATAAAGGCTTTTATTCTCAAAAAAAATTTGAGAGAGTCCAGAACAATCATATCTCTGGATGCAAGACTCAAAAATGTAATCAAGGTACAAGTTACCTTTTGGGTGCATGTATTTAAGTTTTTGACTGGTTAGCCAATTTTGGTTTTATGTTCTAATTTGGCCAAACTAGTTGTGTTTCACTTATATTCTTAGCAAGAAAAAAAAATTGCTGATTCTACCGCAACACTGGAGCATGATATATAGACATCCGTATTACTTGGTGCAAATTCTTACCATTATCTTCAAGCTTTGTCTTCTACTTGGATCCAGGGCCGGTCCTGACATTTTGGAGGCCTGAGGCAAATAATTAAAATGTGGCCTCACATAAAACAATCATATAATCGAACAAATTATATATATAGGGTGGTGCTATTCACACACCCATTTTTTCTATTCACACCCTCTCAATTTTCCTATTACTTTAATTCAATTTGTTTTTACAAATTACCCTGATTACCCTCTCTTGTAATTATGTTTCCTTTTCTTTTTTCTTTTTTCTTTTTTCTATTTGGCAAGTCAGTCATGAATCAAATATCATTATACAATAAATCAATTTTGTTTTACCTATATAAATGAAAGGAAAATATTACGTTCATTAAGTGGAATGAACTATATTATTACACAAGGAATATATGTCCTAAGTAATTACGTTCATCAATCTAAATTGCAAAGTTTGTTCTCATACAAGTAGAGTCAAATAAGACAATATTGAGAGAATCAATTTTCTGATGATATTATTACACCCATTCTGTGGTGTATATAAACATATTACAATCGTACTACAACGTACTACACCTATTGTGTACAACCGTACTACACAACATACACAAGGTAAGTAATTACAACAATATATTCCCATGTAGTCTATTCCTAATAGGGAACGATGACTCACACTAACACTCCCCCTCAAGTTGGCACATATACATCAACCATGCCCAACTTGCTAAGTGAGTCATAGAACGCCTTCCTGGAAACTCCTTTGGTAAGTACATCTGCAAGTTGCTCTTCAGTTGGAACAAAAGGAAAGCTAATAATTTTGGCATCTAGTTTCTCCTTTATAAAGTGACTATCAACCTTCACATGTTTAGTACGATCATGCTGTACTGGATTCTGTGATATGTCAATAGCTGCCTTGTTATCACAATACAACTGCATGGAATTTTTGAGTTTGAAACCCAGATCATGTAACAGATTTCTCAACCACAACAATTCACACACTCCGTGAGCCATACCTCTATACTCGGCCTCAGCACTAGAACGTGCCACAACTTTCTGTTTCTTACTCTTCCATGTAACTAGATTACCTCCCACAAAGGTAAAATAACCTGATGTCGACCTCCTGTCTGTGATATTTCCAGCCCAATATGCATCTGTGAAGCCACAAACCTCAAGAATGTTGTTGTGTTTAGAAAACAGTACTCCCCTTCCTAGAGCTGACTTCAAGTACTTCAGAATTCGCATAACCGCATCCATGTGACTCTCACTCAGATTATGCATGAACTGACTCACCACACTCACTGCATATGTAACGTCTGGTCTAGTATGAGCCAAATAAATCAAGCACCCAACTAACCTCTGATAGAGAGCTCGATCAGTAGGTACCTGATCTAGATACTAAGCTAAACAATGATTCTGCTCAATAGGAGTGTCAATAGGTCTGCAATCCAATAAACCTGTCTCTGTCAGCAAGTCAAGAACATACTTCCTCTGGCACAGATAGATTCCTTCTCTCCCCCTGGCTACCTCAATTCCTAAGAAGTACTTAAGCTCACCCAAGTCCTTCATCTCAAACTCAGAGGCTAGCTGTCTCTGCAGTCTATCCATCTCAACAGTATCATTACCAGTGATTACCATATCATCCACATAAATAATTAGAGCTGTTACCTTCCCTTGTTGATGCTTGAGAAACAAGGTACGGTCTGAGTTGCTCTGCCTGTAACCAACCTTCCGCATAAACTGTGAAAATCTTCCAAACCAAGCACGTGGTGACAGTTTGAGACCATACAGAGATTTTCTCAATCTACAGACAAAATCACCAGGAGAAGCAACTACATACCCAGGTGGAAGGCTCATGTACACTTCCTCGGCTAACTCTCCATGAAGAAATGCATTCTTGACATCAAACTGTCGGAGTGGCCAGTTTAAACTAGCAACAAATGAGAGCAGAACCCGAATAGTGTTCATCTTGGCAACAGGGGCAAATGTTTCATCATAGTCTATACCATATGTCTGAGTAAACCCCTTTGTTACAAGGCGTGCTTTGTATCGATTCACTTATCCATCTGCATTATGCTTCACAGTAAACACCCAATGACAACCTACAGCCTTCTTGCCTTGTGGTGGAGGCACAAGTTGCCAAGTATTGTTCTTCTGCAACGCCTCCATCTCTTCCTCCATTGCCTTCCTCCACTTTGGATTCCCCAAAGCATCTTGCACTTTGTTAGGTACTGATACAGTAGATATTTGATTCATAAATGATTCATATAAGTTAGACAATCTCCTAGTGGACATATAATTAGCTATTGGGTATTTTGATTTGGCAGTAAGAGTAGGTTCATATCTTTTGGCTGATTGACCCCGAGTGGTCCTATTTGGTAACACATATTGCTCAACACTAGACTCACTACTACTAGTACTAATGGGTGGACATACCTCAAATGAGTGATCTTCCGTACTAGGAAGCTGTGGGTCATGGGTAGAAGTGATGGAAGGAGGGGCAGTTGTGTCTTTAACTTCATTTTCAGCCATAGAAACTGGTGCCTGGATGCTTGGAGTACTGCTTCAAGAGGTGGCGAGCTGATGGTCTCAATTGGATCCGTCAAAATACCTCCTGCCTGTGTGACTTCTTCCTCTCCTCCTTCTGTTTCCTCCCCCTCTCCATGATACAGCTCTTCAAAATATGAATTCTCCCCCTGAAGAGCTGTATCTGAAGAGGAAAAATAACTCATGTCCTCAAAGAAGGTAACGTCCATAGTGACATAGTACTTCCTGGTAGGTGGATGATAGCACTTGTATCCCTTCTGATTCCCTCAAAGACACACTTAAGTGCCCAGGCATCCAACTTAGACCTCTGGTTTTTAGGAACATGGACAAAGGCAACACAACCAAAGACACGAGCTGGAAGATTATGAAAGGAAGGTAAGGAGACATGAGATGCAAGAACCTCAAATGGAATTGTTCCCTGAAGGACGCTAGATGGAAGATGATTGATAAGATGGGAGGAAGCCTGTACAGCATCACCCCAAAGATATTTAGGCATATGAGCACTAAAGAGAATGACACGAGCCATATCAAGTAAATGACGGTTTTTCCTTTCAGACACTCCATTTTGTTCTGGTGTTTGTGGACATGTAGGTTGGTGAACAATCTCATTGGTTGTAAAAAACTCTTGGAAAACATGATTAACATATTCCCCCCCATTGTCAGAACGAAGGACTTTAATGGTGCTATGGTATTGTGTTTGAACAAGCGTACGAAAAGTTTGAAAAGCTGGAAAAACTTCATCTTTGGTTTTGAGCAGAGCAACCCATGACAATCTCGTACAATCATCAATAAACAACACAAAGTATCTCATACCCGACACAATGGGTTCTCTAGATGGCCCCCAAACATCAGAATGAATCAACTCAAAAGGAGCAACACTTTTATTAGAAATACTAGGAGAATAAGTAGCACGATGACTCTTGGCCAAAACACATGTTTCACAATGTAAAATAGACTCATCCACACCAATAAACAAAGTAGGCATGGTTTTTCTCATAAGACTAAAAGAGGGATGCCCTAAACGACGATGCCACAACCAAATTTCACTTAGCTTATCAGAACTCGAAGTCAAAGCGGCGCGGGACTGTGCTCCTGGTTTCTCTCTTGCGTATGTCTGATCCAGATGGAACAACCTGCCCCTCAGATACCCCCGACCAATTATCTCCCTGGTGAGAAGATCCTGAAAAATCACATACATAGGATAAAAGGTTACAGAGCATTTAGACTCAATGTTCAATTGTGGGACAGATATCAAGTGATGAGATAAGTCAGGCACATATAACACATCATGAAGTTCTAAAGTGGGAGTAAGACGCACTGACCCTGACCCTAACACAGGAAAAGCCTCACCATTGGCATTGGTTACATAGGACACTGATGGGGAAGACAATTCAGTAAAATATGATTTGTCATAAGTCATATGATCGGAGGCACCAGAATCAATAATCCATGTATCAGAACCAACAAAGTTAGAAATCTGTAAAGCCATATCAATTTTACCTCGACCAGCTATAGAGGCTGTGGGGGTAGCTCCACCTGCTGTATGATGATCTTGGCCAGCCACTCCATAGAAATCTGGTTCTTGGACCAATTGAACAGCAGCTGCTTTCGCCTTAGGACGATAACCCTGCTTTTTAGGTTTAAGGTGTGGGTTCAACTTCCAACAAGTCTCCCGAACATGCCCAAGGTCATTGCAATAAGAACATTGAGGACGAGGGCGATTGGTGAAGCCTTGTTGTGAACCTTGCGGATGAAATGGGGCTGAACTCTGCTGCTGAAGGAAAGGTGCCGGTGACTTGGCCATAATGGCTAAGCTAGATACTTCAATCTGTGCATGTTTGACACTCTCCTGTTGAGACTCATCCTTACGGATGTATGTAAAAGCTGTGTTCAAACTAGGATGGTCTGTCATTCTGAGCAATTCTCTCTTGGCACTGCTATGCTTCTCATCAAGCCCTCTCAGAAATACATGGACCCTTTCTAGCTCCTTCTCTTTCTGGTACCACACAAGATCTTCTTGATTCTTGATCTTGCAAAGACCCTTCTGATCAATTTCAGCCCATACATTCTTCAGCTTGGTGAAATACACAGCTACTGGTTGCCCATTCTGTTGCATACTAGTAGCTTTACACATCAATTCATGAACCTGTATAAAATCAGACTCATTGGTATACAAATCCCCCAATGTCTTCCAGATCGCCTCAGCAGTTTCACATTCCTCCACCATCTGTAGCACATCATCAATCATGGCTCGAAATAGAATTGACATTACAAAACCATCATCATCTTCCCACTTAGCATAGGCCTCCACATCATCTGCACTAAGAGCCTTGATTGTTCCAGTCACATGCTCCATCTTGTGTATTCCACGGAGATAAACTGACATAATCTTCTTCCATGTTCGGAAATTGGTACCAGTGAGTTTGATACCCCCGAAAGAACCACCTTCTGAGCTCTTGACAGAGACCTCAACCTTCTAGACCTCATTGGCCTTAGAACTTTGACTATCATCACCACCCATTGCAATAGTACAATAGCAAAAAACACACAAATCCCAACGTATGCAGCGGAAATAATAAGAACTGAAGGCTCCAAAAAAAATAATAACAGATTTTTTTTTTGGGAACCTGTTGAAGTGGACCGGGTTGAGTTGACCGAGTTGAGAGTTGAGTTGACCGAGTTGAGTGGTGAGTTGACCGAGTCGAGTCTGATCGATCTGGGTTGTGACGAGGTGGGGAATCAGGACAGACCTTGTCGGACTCAGGCTGCCAACTGAAGAATTCGACCGACTTGGGTGAGGAATGGAAGCAACGGCCGTCTGGGTTGTCGGAGACGAAGCTGGATCTAGGAGTGAGACGTCGGTCTGGATGGGCGACGTTGATATGAACGAGCGACGCCGGTTTGGCTCGATGGAGCTGTTGTGAGATGGAATAGGAAGATGAAGACAGCAGCTGGTGCAGATGGGTTAGGAAGATGAGGACGACCGGTCTTTGAACGAATGACGACGTCGATCTGAAGGAGAGAAGACGAGGGCGGCCTTTGGCTGAAGGCGAGGCCGGTCTGAGTGACGCCCAAGAAGAAGATGCTATCGATCGTTCTTGGACGAAATAACCCTAACAATGGTTTTTTGAATTAATTCCTCACACTAAAAGAAAAGAGACAAAGTTCTCTTGGATCTTTGCTCTGATACCAAGTCAAATAAGACAATATTGAGAGAATCAATTTTCTGATGATATTATTACACCCATTCTGTGGTGTATATAAACAGATTACAATCGTACTACAACATACTACACCTATTGTGTACAACCGTACTACACAACATATACAATGTAAGTAATTACAACAATATATTCCCATGTAGTCTATTCCTAATAGGGAATTGAACGATGACTCACACTAACAAGTGGGAGGGATAAGAAGCATGCTTTACTCCTTTGTTTTCTCGGGTTCCAATATTGCACCTAGCTTATTTGAGTTTCTCGTCTCTTATAGATTGGCAATAAGCCATTTTCAAATGTAGTATGCAAATTTGGGAATTTCTAGGTACAAAAAAAAAAATGGAGTATAGTTCAAAATTAATTGTTTGAACAAGACTTACCTGAGGAGTTAGACCAATGCAGGCACATGATCAATGGTATGAAACTCTTAAAATTGATTTATTTTGTAATGATATTTGATTCATGATTGATTTGCCAAATAGAAAAAAAAAAAGAAACATAATTAGAAGAGAGGGTAGTTAGGGTAATTTATAAAAACAAATTGAATTAAAGTAATAGAAAAATTGAGGGGGTGTGTGAATAGAGAAAATAGTTGTGTGAATAGCACCACCCTATATATATATATATATATAAAAATTAAACCCCTACCTTAATAGTAATTAAAAAAAAAAGGTGTTCAATTCTAAAATAATTTTTCTTTTAGAAGTTCAAAAAAATAAAAAAGAACAAAATATATTTAATTACAAAAGAAACCAATGAAAAACAAAGGCCAAGTACATTAGTACTCAACTCCAAAATATTCTTTCCATAGAAGCTGGAAAAAGAAGGAAACAAACAAAAACGTTTAATTACAAAGAAACTAATTAAGAAAGGAAAAAGAAGACAAAAGAGGGGGGGGGGGGTGACTCTGATTGGAACTTTAGTGCTGCAAACAGCACCAAAACTATGTTACTGTTGCACTAGCACGTCCACACAACATATTATGGAGGAAAGAACAATATATACTTATACAACGTACATATGTAAACTTAAAAAAAAATAAAAAATTGGCGGAGAGCAGTGGCCTGAGGCGGCTTCCTCACGCAACAGCCCTCAAGGTTGGCCTTGGTTGGATCGGCTCTGAGTTAATCTCTGTCTTTTCATCTTTTCCTATTTTACTAACTATAAAGATATTTACATTTTTTTGGTTGCGCCAATTTCATAACGCTCTTTTTAATTTGGCCACTTTCTATTGATCTTTTGTTTTTTTTAATCATGTGGTGGTTGCTTCGAGTTAATGGCCGTGATCGGTGGGCTATGCAGATCTATTGTGGTGACGTTTCTAATGGTGATTGCGGTGGGGCAATAACCTGTAAACGATGCTTTTTTTCTTATTAGTGTTGTATTATCTGATTGGGGCAATGGGGATAAATTTTACCTAATTTCCAGATCTGTACTTTTTTTTTTTAACAATTGTGCTATGGTCGTGTGAAATCTCTTAGGTTGCAACTGTTTCTTGAAGTTGGCTCTGATTAACATCAACTGTCCTCATTTTTAAATATATACCCACACACACATCCTCATTAGAAAGAACAGTAGTTGAAAGTTTGAAACAATGTCTAGGTGTTTTGGCTAATCCACAAGAATAAAGACCAAATTGAGAAACATTACACGCAGCACGCAGGGGCCAAACAGTACGACAAGTTGTATATATATGTATATCAATATATGCTTTATCTGCTCCCAACTTGAATTGCATACATGCACTTGAACTCACCTACCCTACAAAATCAAGTTACGTAACCCAGTCAACTAAGAGATGGAGCTCGAAGCCGAATATATCGGACTTTGAAACTCGTAGAGTTATAGAGATGGCATGGCTGGTGTTGATGACTTGGATAGATAGATAGCCTTAAAGCCAATACTCCAACCTACCACCCTGCAAACAGTATTAAATGCTGTCCTTGCACATGACTCACCTGTCACTATTGATATCGATCCGAACCGGCCATCTCTTAATTCGTTATCAACTGAAATAAAGAGTGACAAGCAGAGGCCTGTTGGCTTGACCCGGTTACAGCTCCATACACCCACCGAAGTCCTAACTGTCCCTTGTATTAGGGACGTCGCCCCAAACTCAAGGAAAAAGTTCTGATCTGCAGATGTTAATTGCCCAGTACTGTAGGTATTAATTCATGAGTCTGGATTGATAATCAGTCTTTTGCCAACTGATTGATCAATAAGTTTACACAGGCAAACTGTTGGTGTGAAAAATTTCAGAAGAGAGATTACCCAACATATAATCTCCCACCTTCAATCTTCGAGAAGCCCTAAACGCATCCATCTTGCAATTGATCATGGGGAGAAAGGACCTGCAAAACAGAAAAATACTCCAATGCCCAAGTAAATATCAATTCGAGAAGATTACAAAAAGAAATTGGATTGATACTTCTTACCATTCATTCTCCGGATCCCCCTTAATTTCTCCATAAGCTTGTAAATTTATAGTCATTGATTCATCGATCCTTACTTCATGGTGCGTGACCCTTACTCCATGTTGCAGTGGGAGGAGAGGTGTTTGCACATTCTCCACTACCCGACCATATTTTACTATCTTTCTTTTTAACTTGTTGTTAGTCACTTTTGAGCTTTGATCAGTACGCTTGATTTAATGGGTGGGAGCCCAAAGCCAAAATTTTACACCCCCACAATGCCCCATTTTTACTTCTCGTACGAGCTCTGAGTGCGGTAAGGAAAAATGATCATTTGTTGGATGTGTGTGTGTGTGTGTGTGTGTGTGTGTGTTAACAGTTAGTCCATAAGAGTAAATAAATAGCAACACCAAACCCATGCATCAAGTGCAAAATTAAACAAGATTTATCAAACATAGAAAAGAATAGTTAAGGCAAAATTAAGATAATGGGTGAGAATTCAAGCCCCATATTTAAGGGCACCGATTTTATGTCTGCAAGGACTAACGGTTTAATATCTCGAGGATTGCCAGTTTAACGTCTCGAGGACAACCCATCTAAAGTCTCAGGGCCTTATTGTTTAACGTCTCAAGGACAACACATTTAAAGTCTGGAGACTCATTCTTTAATGTCCCGAGGACAACCCATTTAAAGTCCGGAGATTCATTGTTTAACGTCACGAGGACAACCCATTTAAAGTCCGGAGACTGTTTCTTTAACGTTCTGAGGACAACCCATTTAAAGTCCGGAGACTGACTCTTTAACGTCCCGAGGACAACCCTTTTAAAGTCTGGAGACTCATTGTTTAACATCCCAAGGACAGCCCATTTAAAGTCCGGAGACTGTTTCTTTAATTAACGTCTCGAGGACAACCCATTTAAAGTCCGGAGATTGTCTCTTTAACGTCCCGAGGACAATCCATTTAAAGTCTGGGGACTCATTCTTTAACGTCCCGAGGACAATACATTTAAAGTTTAGAGACTCTCGGTATGCTGCCTCCAAGGAGGGCACAAAACTGAAAATTATGTTAGCGAACATATGCAATAGCAAAATATTTATGACAAGCTTTATATAATGCGATAAATCTTATCTCAAGTGATTTTCATTTTCCTCATTGTATAAACAAGTTTTTCCTCTTCTCATTCAACCCTATTAAATGCCTTGCTTTGAGTTTGGCTACAGCTTCTTTGAAACGACGTTGCAGAAAAGTCTCTCATCATTCGTCTCTGTGGTCATCTGTTGCATGAACTTTCTAAGGTGATCCACCGGATCGGTGGTCCAGTCGTACTGATAAAAAATAGGTGTAACTAACTTGCGCGGTTTCTCCACGCTAAGAATTTTGTTGATAAATGGGGACCTTCTTATCTCCCTTGCACTGGCCGCGGCCAATTCTCCGGGACTAGCATTTCGCACTTCACATTTTCTCCATATGGGACCTCTAGCTTTCATGTTTGACCTTCTTCGCTTTCTTCTGGCTATTCTCCAACATGGATCCCGAGCTCCCTCCTGCTGAAATGTCGGCGTCACTGTGAATGAACTTTTTGGTGGGCTCCTCCTCTTCTTCTTCATCGCTTGAATCTTCGATTGGTTCCTGCTTGTTCTCTTTCCGCTTCTGCTTACGGGCCTCTCGGAGCTCCTCCTTCTTTCATAACTGAGCGAGTCCCTCCTCCATCTTTTTCATTTTTTCAAGAATGTTTGCATTTTGGTCGTGTTGCGATCCACCAAATCCAGTCTCGTCAGGTGGATCCAGATTGAAACCTTCCACTCCCACCATGTTAGTTTTTTTAGGAAAATGAGTTTCCTACAAACGGCGCCAACTGAAACTACTCGAACCTGTACTAGACTACTAGAGAGGGATAAGGTTAAACGGCGCGAAACGATCTTTTCACCCTTTTGAAGACAGTATATATTCTTACTCTCATTAGTTTCCTTAAATCCAGGCTGTTTAAGTTACATCAAGGATATCTTTGCAAAACATGAGTGCATGTATTCAAGCTTAAAATCATCTATGTACAATACACTAGCTCCATCTTCATCCAAATGGGGAGCCCAGATTTTCTGAATTGAGCACAACATATTCAACTCCCAATCGTAAGTTTCTACTCCAGATTCTCTCACATGAAATGGACTGCCATTGCACGTCTTTTGGCTATATCTTAGGTACCAAGCCTACGATTATCTAAACTCAATGAATTATCATAATAATAATGGGCTACCATTGCACGCTCATTAGCTATGTCTTAACTATCAAAGCCTAAGGCTACTTAAGCTGATAATCATGCCATTAATAATTATCACATTATTTAAACATGCGCATTGTCAACAACGTTTTCATAATAAAAGAGTTGTCTTCAATTGGAATACAATACTTTCTTCTCTGACTCTCACAAGGGAGATATCTCGATGGCGACTAGCTCCGGCTGATGGCAGTCATGTATCTCTGACAGCAAAGGGTGTCATTCCACTTCTCTCTCGTCTGCTTCTTAGTGGTGACGGCGGTTTTTCTCGACAGTTCCCCTTACTAATAGGCTGCGGCCGTTTTCTTTTCATTGCAACTATTACCTATGATGGTTGTACAAGTGTTTCTAGAATTGATCTGCGGTTGTGATGGGGGCTCGATGGGAACTTGGTTTCTCTTAGGGAGATTGACTCGAGATCGGGGCTTGGGGTAGATTGGATTTTGAAGCCAGGAGCTTTTAGATCCACAAACAATGGTGCTTGTCAGAGTGGTGGTGGTGGTTGTGGTGGCAGTGACTTTTTAGATTCAGGCTACCTTGTATCAGATTGGCTTGCTAGAGATCTAACTGTGGAAGTCGGCGATGGACTAATCCTTGATTGCAGGGGTGTGGCACTCACTGGCTGTCTTGTTTGTCGGTGAATTATCCATGTTCGAGTGATGACGATGGCTTTGGGGCTGGTTGGGATGGCAAGAGGAGGAATTGATGGTTTGCTATCGATGTCGACGACGGAGAGATTGCTCTTTGTGGAGGCGGTGGTGATGGTAGTTGCGGCGACGAGATGTGCGGCAGCAATTTCCTCCCTAGGGTTATGATTAATCCTAGAGCCTAGAATAAGTGGGCCTCTTGGACTTGGGTCTTTGGCATCCTTAAGTTGATTCTGGGCCAAAAGGCTTTTAGGGCCTTTTGGGTTGTTCCTTTTTCGACTAGCAATATTTAGTTTTTGTATGGGTCGCAAAAGCTAGTGCTCGGTTGAAAAATTTATTTAAAAGGCTTCTGAGTATCTAGGTTTTGTTAGAATAATGGTGCATGGAATTCCTAAAAATGGGTGTACTCTGGATTGCGGAGTCTTTGTTTGTTTAGAATAAGTTCTTTGTAAGTCCTAAAAGACCGCTCTTTATTGTCGACTCCATTGAGGTGTGTCTTTTAGTACTGCTTGTTGAATTATAAAAACGGGTTGACCTATTTTGATTCAAAAAAAAAAAAAAAACATTGTCTTCATGTTTTCTTAAGAATTCATATACATGTACACAGTAAACAACTTGATTACTCCCATAATATAAATTATGAACCCTCAAATATCATAAATGTGTAAATCAAAAGTTATACATAAACAAATAAATCAGTAGACTCAAATTAGTTAGTGAAATATGATAATAATTAAAATTAATTAACAAGAATGTAGAAGCCACTAACTTTAATTGACTTTGTGAACAAGAATACAACAGGATATTGATTTCATAAGATTCAATAGCCATAATTATGGGCTAGAATCAAACATGCACTTGAATAGGAAACGGACAAGTTCAGAACTCTACCAAGCAAATGCAAACCCATTTCAAGACTGTTTAGAGCTCACTTAGAAGCGAGCTAGCTTATAGTACAAAGAACAACTCTGTGTCTTCTAGGGCAAACTCATATTCTAACCTCCCATTAGCCAATCACGCAATTGTGGTACCAACAGAACGCTACTTCCTAGCAAACAAATATGAGCCATCTCCTTGTCCATAAGCCGCTTAACCGCCAATCTTATTTTAGATAATTACCAACTCCCAAAACAGTCATGATCAGAAACGATTGGTCCTGGACCATAAATCGACACAAAAGTCTAAGCATGTCCACCTCTTAGGCTAGGCCTACCCTTACCACTAGGTAATAAATGAGGGTGGCAAGACACCCTCCTTATAAGCCCATACAATAGAGCCCAACAACCCATATTTGAGCCAAGGCCCAAAGACCCTAGTCCAAACCAGAGTAAAATGGGCAAAAGCCCTAATCCCCTTCTGCCATTCCATCACCGCCAGCGCCAGACCTTCAAGAGGCTGACCTTTTCAGCCCAGCATCAATGATTCTACCCACTGGAAATCAGAGCAAGAACCGGCAAACCGGCCGACTGTCGTTCCAATCTCGAGTGGTACTGAACAACGTAACCACCCCACCTGCACGAGATCAATTCGCCTCCTCGACGAGCGAAGCCTATATGCAAATCCGCCTCTTAGACGCACATAACTTAATCTGCATCCTCAACCAATCGTCGCTGATCAACAACTAAGCCAACCAGCCACCATTTCTATAATCTGCGACCTCCTCCCGCTTGAGAAGCAACACCAGAAAAGAGAAGCACCGCGCCTGGTCAAACCGACGCCAGACACGGTCAAGCAAATCGCCGCCGTCTGCTCGAAACCTTAGAGCTGGACAAAGAGACGCGTTTGGGTTCGCAGATCTTACCTCCTATTTAAACACGATTTCACAAAATCTAACTTAATAAGCCAATCAGTCAATTATCATTTCACAATAAATAAGTCTTAGTTTAAATTAACTTCTATTTTTAATTGTTTTTCTCTTTTTTGTGAAATACCTCTATCCAACAAAACAAAAACTTTTAGTTCATCATGTTGGCTAATGAACAATAGTCCAACAATTAATTTCACAATTTTATAACAAGTCAAATAACCCTATCTCAAACTTTAAATCATACACTCAAAAATCTAACTATTAGTATCCAGAATCACTAAGAGTTAAGTACAAACTTTGAAGAATATCATTGTAATACTCGGGAAAATTGTTATTAATTTCTTGGAAATTCCTGGGATTAATAAAGTTTGAGGGTGGAGCGGAAGTGTTTCAGACGTAAAACTACTTAAAACGTTTTATTTTCGAAGTGTCAAAGGATTGACTTTTTATTCGTTGAGTTTCTTTGAAAATTTCCTTCACGAAAGTTATAGAGGGCGTTGATACGAGTTCATAGACATGTGCGACGCATAAATCAGTGATCATATGAAGAAGTTATGGTCAACAGAAGTTATTTCTATTTTTGAAAATTTTGTATAAATAGGATTTTTTTGGGAAAAAATATAAGTTTCCTCATTTGGAAACTTTCCAAAAAATTCCAGAAGTTTCTCTATGTCAGCCAACCCCAACCTGCCGGCAGAGAGGCAAACCCGACAAGAAATATTTTCCTATTCTAGCGTCCCCTGGCGATGAAACCGGTATCAACCAGCTCAGATTTTCCTCCCCGTCCTCCCTATGGTAGTAGCAAGCACTAAATCAAGCAATAAATGGTGGATCGAACAACGAGAGAATAAGGAGGAGCAGACCCGAAGCAATCTCCCTCCTTCGGCCTTTACGGTGCATGAAATTGGTCATGTTTTGACACTCTGCTCCTCTAGGTCACAACCATATCAGCCTTGAAGTCGATTCAAAGTGTGATGGCTGGAATAACGAGTTGAAGTTCAATGGTTGAGAATTTTCGAGCTTGTTCTAGCTTGATCTAGATCGATTCAGTCTTAGCTCCAGGTATGTAAGTTGCTCTTCTCATCAAGCTCTTCATTTTGACCGGTTGGATCAACCTGGTTTCGAGATTGATCCGGCGGTACGTGGAGCACATATGTGGCCACTGGTGGTGGTGCGTCCGACCTTCTTTGGGGACAGTTGTTTGGCATGTTGTCATCCACTTGTTGATACGAACGGTTTGATATATGATTTGTAGCAATTGGAGATCGTTTCAAATTTTAGGGCTTTTCCATAATTTTGATTATATTAGTTTTCAATCCATGAGGATTCAACCATTGGATCGACTTGTCGTTTTGAAATATTGACCGTAGGACCATTCCGGAGACCTTAGATGGTCTCAGATGAAATTCCGCCTTGATTGGCGTTACTTTCAGTTTTTAGTTCAAATGGGGGTGTCGAACTTTAATCGCTTTGTGATTTGTATATTGAGATGAAACCGTTTGTGATTAGGTACTTGACGAAGTTATCTTCGACGTATATTTTGTGTTCGTGTTATCTTGGTTCTGTAAGAAGACGCAGCGAGATTCAGAGGTGAATAAATCTCATGAGGTTCATTTATGAACGGAGTTACTTTATTATTCGGAATTATTTGTTAAATTGTGAAATAGTTTTCAAAAATAAACATTTATTTTAAATTATATGAACTTGATCGTCCATGGTTCATAGGTAAGTTAAAAATGAAGTTTAATTATAAAAATAGTTTTTCACGGGTTTTGTATTGTGAACTATAGTTGGTATTAGTAGCATTCTGAGCGGATGATTACGTGTGTGTGTGTGTGTGTGTGTGTGTGTGTGTGTGTGTGTGTGTATGTTGATGCGGTTGTGTAGTCAGGTGGAAATAGTTGTTTTGTGATTATGATCTTGCTATGGTTTGTGATTTGATTTTCTGAGGAAATAAATGAGTTGTGAAGGAAATAATTATTTTTATTGACTAGTCAATTTGTCATGGGTATTAATTGATTTCTGTTTAAGTAAATCCAGAATATGTGTATAGCGCAAACTCTAAATTACTGGACCTAGTTGTAATAAGGTTTTGAATTAGAGATATTCTTGAAAATATTCATAGATATCCGATTAATTGTACGATTATATTTCCTTGTGCAACTCTGATTCTATGTCTTGTAATCCTCTATATAAAGAGACCCCTATTATCAATGAAAGTACGACTCAATTCTCACCCAATTCAGTTTTTCTTAAACACGTTATCAACACGAAACCCTAACCTTGAAACAAATAGCCAAACCCTGATTCAAGAAGCTAAAACCCTAAATCCGTATATAAAACCTTGAATTCTTTTCTGCCTCCACCTCACACCTTCAAGCCCTTCACACTAGGAGTCCAGAACTGGGGCAGAACAACCAGAACCTACCAGAAACCTACCGAACCGGCCACCGGAAGCTCCAAACTACCCGCAGCAAATACTCAATTGGTTCACCACCTTCCGGACCACCAATTTTTACAAAATTTTTCCAGCAGCAGAGCCTTGATCTCAGGATCTAGGAACTAGAAATTTTTTCCTTGAACCAGCCTTAAAGATTCCGAACCGGCCACTAAAAGAAGCTGCATCGTTGAACTTCAAGAGAGAAGAAAAAAGAAAAAAAGAAAAGGGAAAGGAAAATAAGGCAGCCCAGAGGCCCACTGCACGCCAGGCCCACCTCGGCAGCCACGTCAACTCCGTGGCACATCACCTCCGGCGACTTTTCTGATCACTTTTCTGGCCATTTTTCAAACGAGATTTTCAGGCGACTTTTTCTAGCCAAATTTTTCGGCGACCTATTTCAAGGTAGTTTTTACAAAAAGTTCCCATTTTTGAAGTTTTTATTCTTTTTCTCTTATTTTTCTCGGGGACTTGCAAACTCCCTTCTTCTACCCCCCTTTCTTCATCATAGGGGAGACCTAATTAAGCCAAACTGTGGGGGTTCGTGCTCATTCCAAGCTCGGAGCTTGTAGAGTCCTCCAAACTTAGAGTTTGTTAAGAAGTTATGATCGTCCACAAACATCATTGTTTCGATCTAATCCAATACCACTGGAATCGAATTTCTTGGAAGCGACTATGCTAGAAAATTCATAATTTCTTGGAAGCGACTATGCTAAGAAATTTCATATGTTTTTCGTGGTAGCCTTATAAGCTCTGAAACTAACCCTAATTGCTTATGCTCTTCTAGGATGGGTAACCTGAACCTACTGGACTTCACTCCATTAGGAACAATTAGCTCTGGATATCACAAGTGGGTTCGTGATGTCCGCTAGCATCTCAAGACCGATGGAATCCTAGGTACGATTCTTGAACCTAGCCAGGACATGCTAACTGTTGAGCAAGCTCAAGCTTTGGAAGCAAATAGAGCAGCTTTAGAGGCAAATAAGGTGAAAGCCATCATGCTAATGACTCGTCATATCACTACTAGAATTATGGCCCCAGACATTGGCCAAAAACCGATGAGAAACAAAAACCTGACCGATGTCTTAGTGGGTGATGAGAAAAATCTGGAAAATCTAGACATCGGTTTTTAGCCGATGTCTAGTATTAGTTTAGACATCGGTTTCTCATTATAAATCAATGTAAATAGGTTTAAATGGTAACAAACTTGCATGTTTTACAATTGTTAAACCCTCATTTTATTGTATTCAATGCTTAAAGAAATATAGATTATACAACACAAGTTTGCGTTTTAACATCGTTATTGATTTAAGAAACAATGACTGATACTGTTACAGACATCGGTTCCCATAAACATTCCTTGTTGTTCATGATTTTGAAGCATAATTTGCCATATATACCATGATTTAGATTCAATATACAAAGTCTAGTATTGTATGAACATATATATTCACTTACATTAACAGTGTGCAAGGAAAAAACGATGTTAATTATCTATTGTACATCGTTTCTATTCGAAAAACGATGTCTGGTACTCAGTAATATATAGTTTTTAACAAACAATTGATGTCTGTGTATTGAAGGGTATTATCGATTTTCATTTTGGAACTGATGTCTGGTACTCAGTAATATATCATTTTTGACAAAAAAAAATGGATGTCTGTATATTTTAGTAACATCGATTTTCATTTTGGAACTGATGTATCTGTATTACCGGACATCATTTTTTATGGTTAAAACTGATTTCAACTTTATATCTAGACATTAGATTCTATAAAGAGGATGATGTCCACAAAATATGTAGCTGCTGCTATAAATTACAATTTCGATAGTTGACAAGAGTGATTTGAATATTGGGGTATTTTATTAAAATTATCATCCTTAACAATTTACAAAATAGGCAAAATAAAACCCCAATTCACTTACTACAAGACTACCTAGCAATTAGTATTCATTTTTGTTCATAATTGAAGAAAACACATCGTTTACTACATTGGAATCCTGAGCATATCTGAAGCAGTTGAGACTGACATTCTTCCCACTTGGTATGTTGTCTCCACAACCTGCATACAAATTCACTTGCTTAGAAATATCTACAAGTTGAGCAACTTATAAAGATCCTTAAGCTCTGAAGGATCTCTTCTATTAAAAATTAGAGCAAGAATAAATGGATAGAACGTCTGTATATTTTAATTTATGCGTTACTTTTGCAGAACCACTTCAAATTAAATTTCTGTTATTAATCATAGTTATATTCTAGAACCATCGACCTGCACCACACCAATAGTCTTAACATAGGAAAATATTATGGAACTCAAAATTAGCAAAATAAGAGACCATGCCATGAGATAATAATAAAGATAAATAATACACAAAACTAAGAAAGGGTGCAGCAATGTGATATGGACTTTAGCTAGATTGTGCAAGAGGAGGACTATGACATGTGCTTGAATATATGTCAAACTATAAGTTAACAATAATCATGATTCTATCTAAACCAAACATAAGAGGAAATACTACATTACGTAAGCATTCTAAATGAGCAACATACAGAATTGAAAAGAAAAATACTAGAGGGTAAGACATAATTGGAATACTAGTGGAGATACATGACAAGACAAAATACATAATGTAGAAGTTGTCATATAGAAAATTACAACAGAGATGTACTTACATAGGCATTTGCAAGCATAATTAGATATAATGAGCCACGCTCATGCTACCACTAGCGGTACCAACTCCCGCCAGAGGAGTGACCTACGGAAAACACAGCCAAGTAGGCTACGGCCTGAGCCTCGACTTGCCCCCAGATCACCGCTGACGCGCCGCCACGCGCCTAGCCAAGACAGCATCAGAAGCTCCAGAAGCTGGGGATTCAGGCATATCAGTCCCACATCGAAAACATGGAGAAGATCAGTTCTCTCCTCACCTATAAAAAGTTCTCTCCTCTCTCATTAATTACGCATATAATACTTACCTACTGTTACTTTGTCAACACAAATACATTGACTAACTTAGGCATTGGAGAAGAGAAGACCACCCAGCGTGGTCTCCCTTTGACGCCCACTGTATTTCATTTGATAGGTAGCGGGAGTTCTAAAGAGTATCATAGATAGCGGTTCGCCCATCGGACCAGCGTTAGTAAAGGTTTAGCTACCGCTGAACTTTAAGCATTAACATTGGCACCGTCTGTGGGAAATCCTTGAACAAAAGGCCATCCCACCACAACAACCACCATGACTAACGGTAGTAGAGGAAACGCTGAAGAACAAGCGCAACCGTCTGCCAATCACCACCCTACCAACCTCATAATCAACATTAATCTAGCGGTTAACGTTAACCGTGCACTATTAAACACGCCGGTCAACCCCAGCGGGGAACCCCAGGCCAGTTGCCAGGTCCCACCAACCCAAACTACAATGGAGGCTCAGCCAAGTAGCAGCCGCCCCCCGGTGGAAGACCTCGCCGCCATGTATGAGGTGGCACTAGCGGACCTTCACAAGGAAAATAGAGAGCGCGAGAAGGAGCGCAAAGAAAAGGCCGAGGCACAAAAACAGGTGGCCACGCTGATGTCAAGATTTGACGAGCTGAAGAGGGTGCTGGAAGCAAACGCAACCCAGCACAAAGCGAGCAATCGAGGAGCACCAGGCGCAGTTAGCCCAACACTGACGGATTGATACCCAGACCAATCGTACAGATGCAGGTACCGTTGAACCAACCAGAGCTACGGGGAATGGGACCACGTTCTGAACCCCCACTAATGTTCCAGCAGGAGGCGAAGTCACAACCACACCCCAATCGCTCAACAGCCAGGGCCAGAACCTAGGGTAATATACCTGTCCCCAGGCGAGAGCTGGTTTAGCAGAACATCTAGGCAAGACCCAATAGAGACACAACCACCCTAATACTTGAGTGGATGCAACAACTAGAGCAAAGGCTAATCCGGGCCGAGGCAGTTGCCCCAGCACCAATACCAAATCCACTCTTCGCGTCCAGACCAGGACCATTCACCGCCAAGATCCTGCATGTCATCCGCCTGGCGCAAGGAAAGACACCAAAGATGTCACATTACAGCGGCATGACTGACCCCTTTGTCCATATGGACACCTTCAAAAAGTCACCAATAACAAAGGCTTCGATGACGCTACCCTCTGCCATTTGTTCAGCAAAATGCTAGATAGTGAGGCAATGAGTTGGTTCTTTGAGTGTCCGCCAGGGTCCATCGACTCGTTCAGTGCACTATCAAATGCTTTCCTCTCTCGGTTCATCCTATTGGTTGCCGGACACCACAGTACATCTAAATTATTCAACCTCAAGCAAGGGGCGGAGGAGACATTAAAGGCATTTGTCACCAGGTGGCGAGCGGCGACGTCCCAGTGCCGTGATCTTGATAAAACAATGGCGCTTGCAACTTTCAAGCAGGGACTACTCAAGGGACCATTTCTATATCACCTCAATTACAAACATTCGAATGCTGCTTACGACCATGTCATGAACGAGGCTGTCATCCATGAACAGGCAGAATTCATTTCATATAGAGAAGCCCCCCTCCACCACCAACGTCTATAAAGTCCACCTAACCCTCCGCCAACCATTAGGAAACCCCTAGCAAAACCTCTGCTGCACTGCCAACTGATAAAAACAGAGAGTGGCAATAGAACAAGCGACAGAAGGACCAGCATTACAATAGGGGCAGCCGCCCATTTCATGGAGATAACCGTAATAAACAGACGGTGTCATCCCAGAGGTACGTAGTGTTTACAGTCCTTATGGCCTCATACGAGGAAATATACGACCACTGCAAGGACCAGGTCCTGCCACCACCCCCGAGAAAATACCCAAGTGTCGAAAAGCCCAGAAACACTGGAAAGTGGTGCAAATATCACAAGGACAGCGGCCACAACACCAACAATTGTAACACCCTCAAAACAGTCATTAAGACTCTATACCAAGACGGTAAGATGGAACAATTCAAGGTACACCAACCACCACCCGTGATCGCTAACATTGAGCCTTTGGGCTGCATCAACACCATCGACGGTGGTGCTCTAATCACCAATATGTCTCACAGAGCAAAAAAAACGCTATGTGCGTGCTAATCACCCCAAGGAGGTGTGCAACATCCGCTATGAGAGGTCCACTAAACTCCTCAAATCTGGTTGGGAGCCCATTACCTTCTCAGAGGAGGAGGAACGCGGAGTACAACTACCCCACGACAATCCATTCTTGATCGACGCTATACTTGATAAATGGTCAGTGGGAAGGATCCTTGTCGACAGCGCATCCGCTGTAAATGTCATCTTCAACAAGTGCTACGACAAACTGCGGCGGAACAGAAAACTACTGCAGGATCATGAGCCATTACTTAGCTTCTCCAGTGACATCACACAACCATTGGGTTCTGACTACATGTGACTAGTTATCGGCGCCAGCCCACGTATGGCGGAAATCCATACAGAATTCATCATTGTGGACTGCTTCAGTTCATACAATGCCATCATTGGTCGACCGACACTTAACAAACTCAAGTACATCATTGACGGGTACATGCTCCTTATGAAGTTCCCCAACCCCAACGGAACATGCTCTGTACAGGGAAGTCAACAACTGGCACGAGAGTGTTATTCCACAACTGTGGCACGATTAGCGCGCCGCTATGAAATCCTAACATTGGGAAATCATGCAGTGGCACCAGATATCTTTGAGGGCCCCAGGGATGACGAGAAGAAGTATGTTAAAAAGGAGCCTGTCAACCCAGTAACAACCTTAAGGATTATCAGCATATTTGACGAACACCTTGAGCGGACAATCCGCATCGGCGCCCAACTACACCCAGAAGTGGCGGCTGAGCTCACCCAATTTCTACTTGACAACGCCGCCGTCTTTGCATGATCCTACGCTGACATTCCAGGCATCTCCCCCGCGATCATCACACACAAATTGAGTATCACACCATCCGCCTACCCTACCAAGCAGCGGAGAAGAGCCTTTAATAAGGATAGATACCTTGCAACAGGGGAAGAGGTCGCCAAGCTCTAGAGCATTGGATTCATCCGCCAAGTAAATTACCCTCAGTGGATTTCCAACTTGTTCATGGTAAAAAAATCCTGCGAAAAGTGGTGAATGTGTGTCGATTTCAAGGGCCTCAACAAGGCATGCCCCAAGGATAGTTTCCCGCTACCTCACATAGACCAACTGGTCGATGCAACCGCCGACCACGAGCTAGTCAGCATGATGGATGTCTTCTCCGGCTACAATTACATCAAGATGCACCCTGGTGACCAAGAGTGCACCTCCTTCACTACCGACAAGGGCCTATACTGCTATAATTTAATGCCTTTCTGTTTGAAGAATGCCAGTGTAACTTACTAGCGGTTGATGAATGCTATGTTCGCTAAGCATCTGGGAAAAATCATCGAGGTCTACGTGGACAATATGTTGGTAAAAAGCATAAAGGCAAGCGGACATGTGCCAAACCTCAGAATTATATTCACCATTTTCTTGGCCTACAGTATGCACCTTAACCCATAAAAATGCTTCTTCGGCATCACTGCCAGCAAATTTATGGGTTACATAGTCATTGAACGGGGCATAGAGGCCAACCCTGACAAGATACAAGCCATCCTCAACATGAAAGCTCCAGAGTGGAAAAAGCACGTTCAAAGCCTCCAGGGAAAACTAACCGCCCTCTCTCAATTTATCTCAAGACTCACTGACAGATGTCTCCCATTTTTCAAAGTCCTGAAGACAACCCACAAGAAGGTCATCGACTGGAACCCAGACTGTGAGGTAGCGTTCCAAAGCTTGAAGGAGTACTTGGCAGCAGTTCCGCTCCTCTCTATCCTAGTGCAGGGAAAAACATTGTACATATACCTAGCGGTATAACAGTCAGCGGTAAGCTGCACCATTGTCCGGCGGGACAACCAGGATGAGCTCCCCATTTTCTACGCCGGCAGAGGCATGAACGGGGCTAAAACAAGATATCCCCCCTGGAGCAGCTCGCGCTCGCACTCATCGTCGCCTCTAGACGCCTCCGCCAGTACTTTCAGGCCCACACAATTCATTTCTTAACGAATCAACCGCTGAGGCAGGTAATACAGAAACCTGAGCACTCGGGGCGCCTCAACAAATGGGCCATCGAGCTCAGGGAGTTCGACATTGACTACAAACCAAGAACCGCCATGAAGGGCCAGGCGGTGGCGGACTTCATTGCTGAGCCCACTTGGCATCAGGTTGAACCCAACATAGAAGCAGAGCCCAGCACAATAATGATAACCACTGAAGGACCAGCCCCCCAGCTACACGTGGACGGCTCCGCTTGTGCCAAGGCCAGTGGCACCGGAGTCATCTTGACAAGGCTAGGGGGACTGAAAGTAGAATACGCATTAAAAGTCAACTTCAAGGCCTCAAACAACATGGCGGAGTACGAAGCACTTATCGCCGGCCTACTCCTCGCCATCGACTCAAGGGCTGGCAGTGTCATCATATTCAGCGACTCCCAGCTTGTTGTTAACCAGGTCAATGACAGTTTCCAGGCAAAAGACCAACAGTTAGCGGCGTACTTGGGGTACGTCAAAACGCTCCTAAAAAAATTCAAATTTCACACCATCACACAGATCCCCAGGGAAAAGAACGCTAAGCCTGATTCACTAGCAAGACTAGCAACCGCTCAACCACACCAAAGTCCAGCGGACACAAGGGTGGAGTGTCTTGACAGGCCTAGCATCACAAAAACCCTAGCAGAGATCTTCAACATTGAGGTTAATCCCAGTTGGATGAACGAGATCATCGAATACAAGCGCAATGGAACATTGCCAGAAGACAAGGTCGAATCACGACAGCTCAAGCAAAGAGCAACCCGCTACAACATCCAGGATGGTAAGCTTTACTGCCCGGGATTCACCCATCCCAACCTCCCATGTCTAACCACAGAGGAGGGAAAGGTCATTCTGGAAATAATACACGGCGGGGAATGTGGAAACCACTCGGGCGCCAGATCCTTGGCAAATCGCACAATGCGATAAGGCTACTTTTGGCCTACGCTCGGCAACGACGCCAGAAGGATATTGAAATCTTACCACAAATGCCAACAGTATGCTGATCTCCCACATGCCCCGGCGGAATCACTGTCGATCATCATTGGTCCATGGATTCACTCCACGTGGGGTTTGGACTTAATGGGCAAATTCCAAACCGCCAAAGGCTAGTTCAAATACATCATTGTTACAATCGACTATAACAGCAAGTGGATAGAGGCGGAGCCACTGACGGCAATCACCACCGCCAAGGTAGCTCACTTCCTCTGGAAGAACATCTATTGCCGCTGTGGTGTCCCCTACACAATCATCACAGACAATGGCATACAGTTCAACAACAAGGAACTCATATCTTTCACCGCTAACCTAGGCTCCAGGATGAGTTTCGCATCTGTCGCTCACCCCCAAACCAACGGCTAGGCGAAGCAGCAAACAAGATAATAAAAAAACTGCTAAAAAAGAAGCTCGACGAAGCTAAGGGTCTGTGGGCGGAGAAGCTTCTAGAAGTTCTTTAGGTCATCAGAACTACCCCAACTTCCGCCACTGGTGAAACACCATTCTGCATGATGTTCGGAACTGAGGCTGTTCTACCCATTGAAGTAACTCAACCTACCGCTAGGGTAGAAGGCTACTACCCTGAGACCAACGGCCAGGGCGTCAACCTCGACAGAGACCTCCTAGAGGAAAAACGATACAAGGCCCATTTGCACAATTTGCAAAACAAGCAGTGGGTATCGCATTTCTACAACGCTAGGGTCAAAGCCCGGAACCTTCAACTGGGGGACTGGGTAATGAAGGAAGTCATTCCACCACCAACAGCACTCCGCCCAACTTGGGAGGGTCCATACAAAATTGTGGAAGTCGCTAGCCCGACACCTTCTACTTGATGGACAAGGATGGCGTCACAATGACCCACCCTTGGAATACCGAACACCATCGATATTACTACAAGTAGTCATACCGCTACCCTAGAGCATCTTGGCTTAGCTAAATTTTTGACTCAATATTTAGCTAAGGGAAGCTACCCAACGGGTACAACCCCGGTTTTTGTAAACGCTGACATATCAACTATCAATGAAACGATGAATTATTCAAACCATTGTCGCCAAGTCCAAGCACAAGAATCAACTGGCAAAGCCAACAATATTCAGCGTACTATGTCCGCTACATCGTGTACTTGGAACAATTTTAATCCCTTTAATGTTTCATTGAGTCACAAAACAACATTCAAAACTCTAGCGGTTCAGAAATATTTAAACAATGCAATCAACAAAAAGCATCCACACTTGGAAAAATTCCAGAAACAAAATACCATTTGTATATATGAGGGGCCGGGACTACCCGCCCAAGAATATTGTTCCATTACAAAAGGCCTTAGCGGCACAAAAAAAAAACAAAACAAAAACAAGGGCCTCAGCGGCACTACTTCAGGCTGTGGAGCTATCTTCATTGATGAGGGACTTTAGCGGTAGTCTCGCCCTCTGATGGCGGTTGTTGCTCGGACTGACGACTCGTCTGATCGGACCCACGAGCGGTAGGGCTCGGTGTTACAATGGTATCATCCGCTTAGGTATGGGCGGCCAGAAAGCCAGCATAGGAGACCTCAGACTGAGTAGGAGGCGAGGTCTGCTGAGAGTCGTCCGCCAGACTCACACCACTCTCCCCGCTACCTGAATGGGCACCCTCAGCCTCGGCGCGAACCATACCTTGCACGGGCAATGCATGCTGACTTGACGACCCAACGGGCAGGGACGCCTTGACCCAAACAATAGGGCCCTTTTGCTTCAGCACCTCCACGTTGGTAATAGCACTAGCTTTTTCCGCCTCAGTCAATGCTTTCTTATACTCCGCCGACTGCTTAAACGCCTCCACAGCTGCAGATGCCGCACGAGTCCCATCCTCTCCCAGACGAGCAACCTCACCCTCCAGCCCCTTCACCTCAGCAGACTTAGCGGCAGATTCCCGCTGAAGGATCTCAACTTTCTTCACCTTTTCCGCCACCTAATCCTTCAGCAGGGTAATATCTTGCTCTAGCCTGGAGACATGGTCATTCCGCTCCACGTCCCGCGCAACGGCCACAGACAGCTTGCCGCGGGCATCAGTAGCATCAAGTTCTGCCTTAGTCAGACACAGCTCCGCATATGCCAAATTGTCCATCGTCTTCGCCAATTCCCTCAGGAGACCCTCAACCTCCTCCCTAAGCTGCTGCTCCACCTGGGGTTGCTTTGAGGCTGCTAAGAACATCTCATGTAGCCCAACGGACAAGTGCCCGAAGGCCAAGCTGTAGGGCCACAGCTCAATGGCGGTTGAGGGCACGATTCCCTCCAGCTCGCCTAATCCCAGCCGCTGGCAGAGGTCGAAGATAAACTCCCACTCAAGCTCCGTCAGGAATTCGGCATATGAGGCAAACGAGTCGAGGTCGCTCGTTTGCACATCCCGCCCAGCGGTCACAGTCACCTTCGACGGGGCCTGCCTTGCCTTCTTCCGCTGGCGGACCCCAATGGTCTCCACATTAGCCTCATCATCCTCGTCGACCGGGTCGTTTTGTCGTTGCTTCCCTTGATGCATCACCTGTGTCACACCAGCCCCGCAATAGTCACTGGCTCCCTTGTTGGCGCCATTCTCTCCTTCGATCCACGAATGACGGAGGGCACCCTCTCTTTCTGCTGCACTACCGCAGTAAGGGCACTGCTTCAGCCAGCCCCCACCTGCACTACGGACGAGCCGTCTGGGCCGAGGTGTGAGTGATGCTGCATCGGCAACACCACGAGAACCTCATATGGGCCCAACGCCAATGTTTGAGGGTCGACGTTGTTCTTTTGAGCCTCTAGCCCAGAGGCGTACATGCTCTCCAGGAAATTGTTGATCTCTGCACGGTCCATGGCTTTTTCGAACGCCTCGCGGCTCGCTCTATTACCCGGCAGAGAGTCTACAAAGAACAAACGGGTTAGCTTGACGATAATCGAACTAAGGTACACATCAACAGAAGGTACTTACCAAGGGCTCGTGTCAACTGCTATTCGACCAGCAACTCCGAGCTGGTAAGTAGGCGGAGATCTAGCAAGTTGCGGTTCTGCCAACAGCCGTGGATCTTTGCCAAGTGGCACTCCTCTTCGCGTGTCAGCTATAGGGAGGCCCGCTACACAAAAACAAACAACGAAGTGGTCATTACAATAGGGAATTATTACGCAAGAAAAGTAACTCTAAACAGAGGCAGACCGACAACCTCGGATAGGTTGGAATTCCGACTTAATCCTGAAGGTCGACTCTCCATCGTTTACCTCGCTTGATATTCCCAGCCGGTGGTGGCAACACAGAAGGTCCCCCACCAGGGTGACATGGAGTCCTTCAAGTTCTCAATTAGCTTGGGCGCTTCCTGACGGCGACTCATATTCACTTGTCCGCTGCATCCTTGGCGCTTCACGTAAACCAACTCATAGAAGTGCAGCACACCCGCCACGGTTGGACCCTCACAGTTGGACAGACACCAAAGTGAATTGAGCGTCATTAGCTACTGCCACATATTAGGGCAAATTTGCCCAAAAGAGATGCCAAATTCACATACCAAAATCTGGAGGTTTGGCAGCAGAGGGAATGTCACTCCCTGGAGGAAGATCGCCTCATGCACGGCGGCATGCCACGCTCGCAAGAACGACGCCCTCTCATCCTTCAGCGGCGGTCGCAGTTTCACAACGCCTGACAGGCGGAACACCCGCTTCACAAGGTTAACAGCGGCCACAGTCATCGACCCTCCCTCCTCGTCAACCGCAGTACCATCCCGGAGAACCCAACCACGAAATTCTAGAATTATCAGTAAGCACTCAAAAAGAAAGTATTTTAGCTCAACAGCTCACTTAGGGTCAAATGAATCAGACTTAATCCTAGCATGCTTAATGAA
>LYNE01000195.1:69123-114157 GCA_001662545.1 Rosa x damascena | reverse complement strand
TCCCAATCAAAGAATGAAAACTTTCCTAAACAGGGTTTTAATAAGGAAATAACGCAAGAAATGTAGGGAAAAACAAGTAAAACGTCGCATTAAAATGCTCCTATCATCTATCTTAGCCAGGGAGTGGGGGACTCCCTAGAGGGCCTAGCAGGGGCCCACCAGGAAGGGTATAAAGCGTTTGCTCAGTAAGTCCATGGTTGACAACACACAAACGCTAATTATACTTTTGCAAGACTGACGGAAGCAACGCTTCGAACAGCTAGGCAACTCCCCAACCAAGATTGCCCTCCTTGACTGGGGACTTGGGGGACTTGTACTTACATAGGCATTTGCAAGCATAATTAACTATAATGAACCATGCTCATGCTACCACTAGCGGTACCAACTCCCGTCGAATGAGTGATCTAAGGGAAACACAGCCAAGCAGGTTACCGCCTGAGCCCCGGCTTGCCCCCAGATCACCGCTGACGTACCGCGCCAAGACAACATCAGAAACTCCAGAAGCTGGGGACTCAGGCATATCAGTCCCACATCGAAAACATGGAGAAGATCAGCTCTCTCCTCACCTATAAAAGGTTCTCTCCTCTCTCCTCATTAATTACGCATTTAATACTTACCTACTGTTACTTTGTCAACACAAATACATTGACTAACTTAGGCATCGGAGAAGAGAAGACCGCCCAGTGCGGTCTCCCTTCGACGCCCACTGTATTTCATTTGACAGGTAGCGGGAGTTCTAAAGAGTATCATAGATAGCGGTCCGCCCATCAGACTAGCGTTAGTGAAGGTTTAGCTACCGCTGAACTTTAAGCATTAACAAGAGACAATCTATACAATCAAAGTAGAAGATCACAATGACAATGATGACAATTACTAATCTCTATACCCTTATTTCTGTACATTGCAAAAACCATAGAACTTCAACTTCAAGTACATTGGATTGAGCAAGAAACACATATGGAGGTTCAAGAAAGCCATACTTGAAGAAATAAATCGATATCCCCAGGCAAAGTGGGTTCTTGGCCAGGAAAGTAAGGATATTTACCAGCAGCTTAAAAACCCAAAAATCCATATTAATCTTGCTGAAAAACATGAAAACAGAGAAACAATCATGTAACAAGCACATATACAAAGAGATAATCTAAAGAATAACAAATAACATCTTTAGACAAAGAGCTTGATCAAACAAGATTGACATGATATTTCAAGAAGTAAAAATGTGGTAGTGAAGTTGCTTTCTGCTACATTGACAATGGATTGCCTAACAAACTTACAAATAAATAACAGGAGTAGATCTCGACCAGCTTAGAGTTCTGAGTTTCAAAACATATGTATAAGCATTAGAAGAAGCATGAGTAATTAGAATAATGCAATACAGGAACAAACACTTGGTCCACCTCTCCACCAATTACATTACATTCGTGATATTAGACTTACATATCGATGTGAATAGCATTCTTCTAGACTGATGGTTGTTGTTTTCTCTACAAACATGCTTAAGTATTAACAAGAAAACCAGATAAGAATGTTAATATTCAGTCTATTTTAACATACTAAAATTCAAGGACTCATAAAGGTGTGAAAGCCTTTCAAACATATTGTTTCGTAACAAGGTTGCTAGAAATTTGAGAAAATTTCAGAAGACTGGTAACAAGAAAGAAAAATTCACCAACAACTACTCTTTCAGTGATTTCATTCAAAACTCTCCAGATTTGAAGTAGACATGTAAAGCAACTATTTTACAAAATTTCAGGTCATTCGCAGTTCAAATGTGTGGTCAAACAGGAATCCAAAGTAGCAGAAAATACTGATTTCTGCAGACATTCTTAAACAGTGCAGTAATTTCAAAATGGCATAAGTATTTCATTTTAACTCCATTTTTTCATGAAACCAAGCTCAAAATGATCATTGAAGAGTCTCTTTTAAGCTATCAAAAACCAAGAGTAAAATAAGAACTAGAGTTTCTAGAGATTCATTATGCATCAGTTCACAGTGATTAACCTTGTCAAAGCCCAAATGCAAGAGTTAGTCATCAAACTTGACTACATTGGCAAGAGCATAGCTTTTTAAATAGTTACAATGTATAGAACACTACAACACAAGGAGATGTCAGTAATAACATCCCGACAACATTCATTAAAACTTGGTAACAAAGAACTGAAAGCTTAGATGATGAACGTGTTAAGGTTAATGAAGAAAATGACCCAAACTTCTTATTTTCATACTCCTAGATGCATTTCCAACTTCTACCATGAAGGAATAGCAGATTCCGATCAATTACCAAACAAACAACACGGCTACAATGCAAGTAACCATCAATATTTCCAAAGGTACGAGTATTACCTGTCTCAATCACAAAAGCTGCAAGATCTTCTTTGTCTTTGGATCAATGGCATTGATACTGAAAATACAATAATTAAAAGTATAAGCAAAAGAATCAGAACTATAAAGATCCTCAATATATAAACAACTTAAGAATCATGACCTACCCACATATACGAATGATAAACAAAAGCTTAGACTCTGACTCAGCATAGAATCCTCCTTTCAGCCTTGCTTCATGCTTCAATTGGACTAACTCATTGTCCTATATAATGCACACAAGTAGTATATATGTTGACGTGAAGAATAAACATAAAGGGCAAATCAATTCAAAGAAGCAGAGTGAAAAATTAATATACTAGACCAAATAAGATGTACCTTCTTTGCATACTCCTTGGTGTACTGTTTGGATTTGTTGTAAATAAGCTTCGTATTCTCAGCATTCTTCTTCTTGGTGGCTTCAAGCCCCTGCTTCTTTGCCAAGGCCCATTCCTCCTCTCTCTTCCTTTTCTTTAGAACAGACTCCGGAACCACTACATTGACTACTTCACCGATATATACAAATGTGGATCGCAGATACATGAATGTACTTTCAAAACAAGCCTAATTCCATGTAAACTCACCACTCAAAACAATGAATGAAGCTAAGAGTATATACAACTCAATCACCGAAACCTCGTCCATATCTTAAACTTAAACATACATAAATAATAAAAGATACCAAATTAAAATAGGTATTTCAAATCCACTTCCCTGAAGAACCCTGGAAACCAACTTTCTGCTAAAAAATTTCAAATACACGAATCAAAAACAAGCTCTAATCGATCAAAACGAAAGCCTTCCCAGTGTTAAGGCTAACAAAACTATAGTGAACTTCTATATATACCTCAAATTCCAACTAATCTGAACACAACCGTACATTCAAAAAATAAGCTTCAAAAAAATATAGACACTCATCGGAGTTAGAGTATCAGTCTTGCAAATGGGCATCATGCCTCCATTTCTCCAAAGCAAAGAGACCTAAGTAAACCCAGTCAATTCAAATCAAACAAAGAACAATATCAGTGTCATTAACAATCACAACCAAGTGAATTCTTAGATCTTGAACAGAATCTTTCAGAGACTTTAAATAAAAATAGAAAGAGACAGAGATGGAGTAGGAAGAACCCATAATCTGCAAACCCAGAAACAAAGAACAAAGTGTGGAGGCCAATTGGACCTGTTGGGTTCGGATCTCGAAGCAAGGACGAGCTGTCGTTGGACGAGAAGCACCAGAGGGAGCTTGCCGGCAAAGGCGATGGCGTCGGTGAGGGGACAGAGGCGGTTAATGAGGGAAAGACAGTTCGGAGGCGGATCCAGTCAGCTTAGGTTAGAGAATGAAGTGGAGGACTTGGAGCACGTCAGGTTGGAGAAGGAGGTCGGGGACTCGATTAGAGTTCGCTTGGAGAACGATTTCGACAAGGTGAATGAGCTGCTGAAGTCAAATTGTGAGAGTCATTATTAGCTAGGGTTAGAGAAAGAGGAAAAAAATGCAAAGTGTTTGAGGAGGAATGAAATAATTGGTCCCTGCGGTTCTCAAACGTTAAAACTTAGTCCCTCCGCATTTTTTAAAATTTTTAAAACGAAAATTTTCTCATCGTTTAATTTGGTGACTGATGTCAATAATAACAATAGAAATCGGTTTTTTCACAAACTAATGTTAACATGTGTTTTAACATCAGGTGCAATCCTAACCGATTTAATAGTGCCGATGTCTAATGACATTGTTCTAGTAGTGTATGGATGATTCGTTCCAGTACGAGTATATGAATGAAGAAGACCCCAGAAAGCTGTGGGTCTCACTTGAAGAAAGATTTGGCAACATCCATGACTCCTTTCTTCCTGAGCTAGAAGTGAGATGGCATAGCGTCTGCTTCTGTGATTCAAGTCAGTTATTGAGTACAACTCGGAAGCACTTCGCATTAAATCTTTAATGGAATTTTGAGAAATAGATATCACAGATGCGATGTCAATTGAGAGGAGTCTCTATAACTTCCCCATCTATGCTTTGATGGTTGCAAAGAACTATCGAATCAATGTTATTGCAGGATGGATTACAAGGTTTCATGAGCTCATTAAAGCTATGAATGTCGCTGAAAAGCATGACAACATCCTTGTGAAGAACTATAATTTGAGACCCGTGGGAACAGAGCATATTCTTGAGTCCAATTATAGTCACCCCCTAAGGGAGGGCGCAAAGAGCAAAACCCTAAATCGAGGGACAATTCTGGACGTTCTTGTCCATATTCTCTCTTTAATGAGGAAGGTAACTGCCAAAATAGTCAAACACGGAACTGAAGAGGTCAACGTAGACAGAGAGAGGGAGGCAACGCCTCTGGCCATGTTGGTGGCACCACCAACACTAAGAGCCATCCTAATGACGCTTTCAAAGTACCTCAATTAATGGAGTCTGAGCACAGAGATGTATGTTCTCAATGTGGATTATCCGGTCATTGGGCACACATTTGTAGAGCTCATGAAGAAATTGTCACCGCCTACAAAGTAAATTGTGAAGCAAGAGAAGCTCACTATATAGAACAAGAAGATCAAGAAGATGATCTAGAGTGAAGGGTTAAAGACTTCAAATCTGGCTGGGATCAATAGATCGCCAATTCTGTTTAAGTCTTTATTTTTTCAAGAGATGTAATAGGCAATTGCCATATACTTTGTAGTAAATGTCATTGGTTTAGTTTTTCTTCACATAGGCTCATCCAAAATGAGTATGATGTCTAGGAAGGTTTTGAGATAAGTGGTACTTAAGCGAGTTTTGCTCCACCGATATCTCTCTACTCACCTGGTCATATTTATTTTGGAGCACCCGAAAGAAGTCAAACGATCACCTTTATTTTACATTAGCTAGCTAGCATTTGGATTAGATTCTCTTAATGGTTAAGAGACAATGATGTACTCTGTTGGCTTATGAATAAAAATTTGAGTTCTTTTCATGACTCCATTTTGATTCTAAACATATGACTTTGTGACTACGATGGCTGGGCCATCAGTATTAATTCAAGGACATGGAATAGCCCAAGTTCCCCTTGCCAAATAGCACCTTGATTATCGTCACAGAAGCTCTCTACGCTCCTAGGGCAAATCGCACCTTTGAATAGCCAACGAATTCCATGGGAAAATGCATGTAGAGAAGAGAAATGAGTTCCTTTGCAATACCTCTAACGATTGTGAACAAATGCGCATCTTAGAGAAATTTATGTGTCTCTCTAGTGTACTCTATGTCACTATTCGAGCTATTAAATCCAACAAAGTCATGAGGGAAAATCTGTTGGATTTAGACACATATTGGCTTTGTCACTACAGGATATATCATCCTGGTCATAATATGATGATCCGTCTACTAAAGACTTCACATGCCATCCATTCTCTCGAGCGAAAAGAAGCATGAATCAAAAGTTGATTCATCGAATAAGTGTGACCACCGCAGCTACCTCTGGCGTCGCCGCTATCCACCACCAGCCTAGGGCTGGCACAGTCCCTATCCATGATGCCATGGATGGCGTCCATCATGGTGATGGCACCCTAGGTGATGCTGCAATCACCAACTTTGCTTCAAATAGCGTTTCAGATGCTTAGGCACAACCAAAATCCTTATTGGTTGCTTTTAAAGTCACTCGCTCATTTTACAAAGCCTGTTCCTTAGGGAAATTAGGAATGAGACCATCCTATGCAAAGGATATGAAAATACTCATTTTGTTCTAGAGTCCGTGGGGATTCTGTGGACTAGTTCAACCAACTTGGGGACGTTTAAATATCTCATGATGCTGGTTGACAAGCAAACATGCTGGTCACGTGTTATGCCATTGCCACTTGTAATGTTGCTTATGCTACACTCCTAGCACATATCATATGACAACGGGCTTACTCCTCGGATCATCCTATTCAGTCAATTGGATTTGACGATGCTAGAGAATTTACATCGAATACTTTCGATGGTTATTGCAATGGGACTGATGTTTGACATCATAATCCCATGAACACACCCAAATGGTCTTGTGAAAATGACTACGATGGTAGCCTGGATATTGGTAATGCATACCAATCTCCTTATATCCACTTGGGGTGATGCAATATTGCATGCAGCTATGTTAATTCGTTTACGACCCACCGCCACTCAATCTATCTTTGCTTTACAACTAGTGACTGGGTACAAGTATTTCACACTTACGCACATTTTATTGAGCCATTTATGTGCCAATTGCGCAGCCATAGCACACTATGATAGGTCCTTACAGACGAATGGGTAACTCAGTTGGATTTGAGACTCCAACAATCATCTCCCACTTAATGCCATTGCAAGGCAATCTCCTTACCACTAGATTTGCAGATTGTCACTTTGATGAGACAATCTTCTTGTCATTAGAGGTGGATAAGAACACTAATGTTCAGCAAGAACGACAAGAATTGTTGTGGTTTTCCCCCACTATGTCTTATTATCCCCTCTAAAAGTGAAGATATCACACATATCTACTGTAAATATGCCTACAAGGATGAACGTCCCTACGAGATGACGTAGCACCACCCTACATGGAGGTAGGCATGGTGCCAACCCCAAATAGAGTGGCACTCTGGCGTTATAAGCCATGGCCCCAGCTAGGATGCATGAGAGGCCCGTGGGTTCGAATGATACTTTGGCACAAACCAATCCTTGGATCATCGACACTCAAAATTCGTCTCATGAGAATCTTTCGAACTATGGTTATCGTTGGGGGACGCCTCAACATCAGAACCTATTCCTAAGAATATAGAGCTCTTTGAAAATTACACTAGTGTACATGAGACATGGGATAGAAACTCTATCATAATTGATGATGTAGTGGCGCATTTTGTTGCGCATGAGTTTGTTAAGTCTGATGATATCGAACCACGTTCCTTTGATGAATGAATGTTAACGTAGAGAAATTTGGCCTAAATGGAAATATGTGATCCAGGTTAAGTTTGATTATCTAATGAAGTGTGATCGGACTAATATTTTCTATGTTTTTAGTGCATTTCTCACTACATTTTACTTAGTTATTTCCTTAACATTATCATTTCTAAATTAGCTTTTTTTTTTAGGTAGTTTTGAGTCAGAAATGAAGGCGAGGAAATGAGGCACAGAAATGGAGAAATGAAGTTTTCCCAGTTCTACCAGAAAAAGGAATCCCGGTTGAAGTAGGAATCCTAATACAACTAGGAGAAAGCTCGGAAAAATGATGCTCGGAAATGAAGAAATGACCGTCCTTGTTGGACTAGGAAACCTGATGCTACTAGGAGACCTGGTGGTGCTAGGAGATGATGTGTCTTGAAAATGACTCAAGATGGTTCAAGAATGTTCTAGAATAAAGAAGGAATTTCGGCAATATAAAGAATACTTTCGAATTGGCCCATTTTGGGAGAGTTTTGTCCGAAGTTTGAAATATTTGACATGCACATGAGTTTCTAGATTCTTCTTGACGTTTTGGAGGAGTCATAGGCCCGTTTTACATCCTTATGATGTGAGAATTATAAGGAATATATAAAGGATTTCGGCAATATCTTTTATGGGATATTATTGGATTTTCTTGGGATTTTATGAGAGAAAATAAAGGAATAAGAATTGATTTATGACTCTACATACAAGGAGGCCGAAAATAAGTCTAGCTACATGGAAGATTTCGGCCAAAGAAAGGTTACTTGCTCTCTACTTCAGATGTTATTTCTCTATTGGTCGAAGTGATGTAATTCAAGAGAAATTCAAGGGAACCCTAGCCCTTTCCATTCACTATATAAAGGAGGTTTGTGAAGACGTTAAAGACACCACAAAATTCAGAATCAAAAGCCACAAACACTTCCCTTTCTCTTCCATAGTTTCGGCAACAATCCAAAGAAGTTCCAAGTCAAGGCTGTGAAGCATCCATTCATCCATTCAAGCATCCTTGCCATCTACCTCATCCATTCCACCACCTTTTGAAGCTTCTTGCGTCCTTGAAGATAAAAAAGTGTAACCATGGAACCCTATTTTCTGTTTTCGGTTTTGAACTATGTAAACCTATTTAGGGTTTTATATAAATTGCGATTTGGATTTCATTCTTGGTTTCTTGTTATGCTATTTCTATGGTTGGATGAAAGATTGAATTTAGTTATGTGATTTTCGAATACTATGAAGCATGTTTTAGGTTTTAGGTTTTCAAAAAGATAAATTGCAATTTCAAAGTATTCTTGCATGATTGTTAATTTCGAACTTCAATCCCAATTGTTATGTGATAATTGATCTTTGGATGCATACTTAGATTGATGAATATGTAATTGAATCCATATTAAGGTGCTAGCGTTCTAGGCTTTAATAAATTTCGGTGGAAAACCTATAAACACTTGGGTAAATTAACAATGAGTCTTGCATGCTTGATTAGCGTTCTAACTTGTGTTCTTGACTTGAATTGATCAAACTTTCAATGTGTTTACTGCATTAAGAATGTTTTTGGTAGTGATTAGCTACCACTAGTGATTGCATGATTAATAGGGTTAACTATGGTGCGTTCATCTAGTTAATTTAATTAAGGGAAGTAAAAAGAACTTTGTATGCGTTCATCTTTTTTCTTGATTGATTTTATGCTTGAATATATTTTTATTCATGATTTGATGTTTGAAACCTTGCCAACGTGTTAATAGTAGTTAATTACATATTATTTTCATTCCATCCATAAATTCTACTTGATTCTTGGTTTTGATGTGTCACTTATGTATATAAATACTTAGTTGCTAAATTAAATAAAATCTTAAATCCCCTTCTTATTTTCCTAAATAATGCGTATATATATATATATATATATTCTTTAATTTTTTTTGCTAACGTTTCATTTTCAGGAATTAATTAGGCCCTAATCCCCGGTTGAGAATGATCCCTACTTATTCTTACTACATTGATAGAGTTTTAGATTGATACACTAATTTGTGTAGGTCAAAGTGGAAGGTTTTTTGAGCCAGTTATGCCAACACCTCCTGGCATAAAACTTGTTGACTAATGGGTCTTTGTTAGAAAGCGTGTTGAGAAAAAGATATGGTAATCTCGCCTTATGGCACAAGGCTTGTCACAAAACGCCTTGGAATCGACTACGATGAGACATATTCTCTCGTAATGGATGTCATTGCACTCTACTACCCTGTCAGTTTGGTAGTTTTTGAATAACTGAACATGCAGCTTGTGAATATGGTCACTACGTATCTCTTTGGGGATCTAGATACGGAATATACAAGAAGGTTCATGGTGAACTTTATTTACCCAAGTCAAGTTGCTCTAGACCATGGAGCTCATTTTACAAAGAGGTTTAAACGCTCACTAAAGTGACTACTTGATTGGAAAGGGATATGCCCATGCGTTTCCATAACAAGTTTCGGATTCCATCACGATTCATGTTGGAAATGATCTTCATTGGAAGCCCTTAAAGAGTTAAGGAAAGCCGCTGAACACTTGAAATCTGATTTTGAGATGAAGGATTTTAGGAAAACACGATTATGTCTCAGTTTGGAACTTGAGCATCATGTTGATAGATGCTTAGGCATTTTGACAAGGTCAAACGTTCAAGCACCCCCATGATCGTTTGTAGTCTTGATCCTGAAATGGATCATCTTCATCCAAAGGATGATGACGAGGATGTGATAAAGGCAAAAGTGTCATGCTTAAGTACAATAGGTGCATTATTGTACTTAGCTCAATGCACAAAACCGGACATCTCATTTGCAGTGAACTTGTTAGCTAGATATAACTTTGTGCCAACGCAACGCCATTGGATTGATGTAAAAGATATCTTTGGGTATTTGAGATATATAATTGATATGTGCTTGTTCTATCCCTACAGAGAGACGATGGATTCTGTCCCATCACATACCAGGAACGCCGCCAACACTGGCATGCGTCCTCTATCGCCATCCCAAAACAACATGTGTTTTGGAAGGTTTTGCTGATGTTGGGTATCTCTTTGACCCACACAAAAGTCTTCCAAAACTGGTTAAGTGTTCACCATGGGTAAACACCGTGATATCTTGGAGGTCTACAGAACATACCCTAGTCACTATATCTTCGAACAATGCAGAGATTATTGCTCTTCATGATGTGGCATGATGTGGTATTATTGCTCTTCATGGGTAAACACCGTGATATCTTGGAGGTCTACAGAACATACCCTAGTCACTATATCTTTGAACAATGCAGAGATTATTGCTCTTCATGATGTGGTTCTTGAATGTATACGGATTGGATCCATAATTATGCATGTTCGAACAATTGTGGTTTAAGTCTACCACAAATGAGCCTACAAGCATTTAGGATAATGCTGCTTGTTTTGAACAAATGAAGCAACGCAACAACACCAAGCATAATTAGTAGCAACAGACTCTCCTCAAGATCAAAGTGAACTATGTTCGATCTGAGGACAGTGTGGCAGACTTGCTCACTAAGTCATTGCCTAAATTCCACTGTCGAGAAACATGTTGGTAGCATCATTTACGGAAGTTATCTGAACTCCCAGGACCATCATCATCAAGAGGAGATGCAGACATCAGGGGGAGGTGTCTACATGTAAGGTCTCGAAACGTGAAGAGTGTGTTGTGCTCTTTTTCCCCTTCGACAGAGGTTATTTTTGTCCCACTGGGTTTTTGTTACTCGGCAAGGTTTCTAATGAGGCAACGAAAGGAGCACCACGTTTAGGCCACACAAGAGGGAGTGTTCAAGTAAATCCAGGATATGTGTATAGCCCAAACTCTAGGTTACTTGACCTAGTTTGAATTAGAGATATTCTTGAAGATATTCATAGATATCCGATTAATAGTACGATTATCTTTCCTTGTACAACTCTGATTCTATGTCTTGTAATCCTTTATATAAAGAGGCCCATATTATCAAAGGAAGTACGACTCAATTCTCTCCCAATTCAGTTTTTCTTAAACAATTTCTATATTGTTTTTGAGATTGGACTTGAGTTATGAAACAATATTTTGTGGCAGTCAATATTATTTTTTGATTTGCCTTTAATTGTAAAATCTGATTATTGTAGATAGTACAATTTCGTTATGGCATCCATTGATGATTTTGTGACTTGATTTTCGAGGGAAAACAATATACTTTGAGAATGTTGATTTATATTGTTTTGAAAGGTACTTGGAGTTGTGGTGTAACATTTGGGTCGTGTGGGACCTCTTTAAATGTTTTGGTCATTGTACCGAGATAATATTTTATAGAGATTGGTGTAACATTTTTGGGTTGAGTGGAACCTTTTTAAATGTTTTTTTTTCTGAGGGTCAAAAAGCTTGAGGTCTGGAGGTTTCAATGATAACCTCAGTGCAGGAATATCGGGATACCAAGCCTTTGGCCGGGTGATTTGGTTACGATTTAGTTGGAGCTCTAAATTGTCTGCAATGTACTGCTTGGGGGGTAACTTTGTTATTGCACTCATGAGTACATGTTTTTAAAAGAGAGTTTCGAGTGTATTCTTTCTTTTAATAGTCCAAGGAGGGACATGGTTTCATATTTATTTTGTTGAGTGAACAAATAGTATGACTTTATCACTGTGGCAACGTGATTTGTCCTGGTGAGAAAAGGATATTGAGTTTTGAAAGAAATCAAGGTGTGAGTTGTTTTCCTTAAGTGAAATAGTGATTTCCTGGCTTTAGCATGAGTTGTTTGATTTTCTTATTGATTTCTTGTTTTATTGGAATTGTTTGGTTTTAATGTAATCTTCTGAACTAAACTATATGCAATGATTACTATGATTTTGAATTGTGTGCTTTTGGTGATCTCCTGAACTAATTTTGTATGCAGAGATTACTAGTTTTTATTTAGTTCAATTTATATGTGCAGTTGTGGTTGAGACTCGTAGTGAGTTGAGAAATGTTTGATCATGTCATTGTGCTAATAAATGCTTTCTGTCGAGAGGAAAGAAAAGTGATTTCTTGGTTTGTTGTTGAGATTACAAATTATTTGATTTGTCACGGTGGTGACTTGTGTTTTCTTTAAAAAGAAAAGGATTTTAATGTTGAAATTAATCATTGTGTTGATTTATTGTCCTTGAGTCGGAAAGGTGTTCTGTGCTTATTTAGGTTTACTTACACAAGCTTGCAAAAGTTTACCGGATTCGTTGTTTCAACCCAGTGCACTATTCCATGGTGTAGAGGTTATTGTGCAGATTAGAGTAACAGTCATCAAAGTTGAGGTTTTGTTGCTATCATAGCTTGGATGTAGAAGTACTTTTGGTTTTAGTCTTCTGCTGTGTAATAAGTGTGGTGAGTGTGTTTACTCATTGAATTGTTATTCAGTTTAATTTGTAAACTTTCTATAATATAAGATATGACTCTAAAGAGTGAGTCGGTATTGACATTGTGAGCTCGGTTTGTTTTTTTTGCTTAGTCTAAATGAAAAAAAAAAATTAGTGTTCTTTTGGGCTTGTTAGGTTATCACGTCTCAGATTCGAATTTTTTTATTCGAAATTCGGGGCGTAAAAATCATACCTCCCAAAATTTATTTCTTTCTGATCGAAAACCCCAAAACAAAATTAAAGTATCCCTTCTTCTTTTCTAACATTCATTTTGTAAATCTTCTTCTTGACCCTTCTCTTTTCTATTTGGTCGCCAAAGGATGATGCGAATTTCAGTCTCTATAATTATATTCTTCCTGTCTTCTTGGTCATGTTTCTCTCTTGCCATGCTCCCCTCGATCACATTTTTCTTTTCTTTTCCTTTTTGTTCGCCGATGATCTATCCCTCTCTGCATTTGTCTTCCTTTTGTTTCCTTATCCCCTCTTTTTTCTTTTTCTCTTCCCCTATCTCTATCCCCCTCTCTGCTCCAAAAATACACTCTTATCTTTCTCCTTCCCTAAAAGAGATAAGGATGCAAAATTGACCCAATCCAGGGCTGATTCCAATTAACACATATACTTTAAAGAAAATATCATACAAAACATAGAAATACTAATCTAATTAGTACAAATCAAAGAGAAATAATGAAAATAAATTAAACCTGAATTAAAGAAAATACCATGCCAACTAAAAAAAAGTGGCCACCGCTATACATAACCCTTTTTCTTTGTTTTCTTTTTAATCAAAGAAATAACTTTATATAATACACTCAGTAGAGTTTATTACAATCATATTGTAATGCATCCAAAAAACTTCTGATGCATTATTAGAACCCAAAGGAACTGGTGCTAGCCCAAGCAGTATGGCCACTATATACTCTTCCGCCGCTATTAGGATGGACAAATAAGTTGTTGGGGTACGCCACTCATTGAATATCCAATACTCACGTATTCCTAGCAAGCCTATTAAACTATGAAACATAAGCATAATACATAAACTCACTACAAACATAAATAACACAAGTATGTTTAGCCGGACCAAACCTTCAGGATCCAAGATCCAAAACCTATTAGAGCCACAACCTATTATCATTTTGGGACCTTTGAGCCCAAATCCAAGACCTCTCCCAAAAAGTTGTGGGCACCCAAGTTTGAATTGGGCTTCAAACTCAATTTGGGCCAACATACTGTTATGGGCACCCTCCTCACATCACCGGCGGTCGTCCTCCTAGCTACCATCTCCTCCTTAAGATCTCTGTCACCGGCGCTAGTGAACAAGTCCGCACTAGTTGGGTGGCGTATTAGGAAACTGACCGCCCCATTCATGAGCACACAACCGCTCGCTGCCTCTTTAGACAATTGGATGACCGCCTCCCTCATCGCCTGGTTCTCAACACCAGAGCCCTTGAGTCAGGCTCTACACGGTGCTCCTCTGACCCAATTCCTCCATCAACAGAGGCCGACAACAGGAAAACTGTCATCCACTCCAGTTCAGTCTGGTGGGACACGGTGAAAGAACAAACCGATAATACATTCTAAGGGAACTTTAATTTGGTTGAAAACTTGTCCAACAGCGTCGACGTTGGGTTATCACAAGAAGACAGCAAGAGGCAGAGAAGTGAGGTCTACTTAGCGTCAGCGCCGAGTGCCGTTAATGGAACCCCAAAACATGACGGCTAGGGAATGAGTGAGCCCTTGCTGTTAAAGCGACAGAGACATAATGTGAAAGTTGATTAACGTACTGTTATAACCCTTAACATTGTCAAGTATCTTTAATAAGAAAATAAAACATCAAAATCAGGTTCAGGGTTTCACATTCTTCTCCCCTTAAAAAAAATTTTGCCTTCGAAATTTACACAACCTTGACCACTAAAAGCAACAACTATGGACTCAAAATAATAAAAACACAAATAAACCTGAAGCCTTAAAGTGTAAAATGGTCTGTGCTACTTAATTACCTGAGCCGAATTTTAGTCAAAAGTTAAAATAAATAAATAAACAAATAAGGAAGTTCTAAAGTTATTAACAACTATAACAATAATTAAAAAAAACTTATGTCACAGGAAAGAAACGGTTACAAACCAAAACTTGAAAGAAACGATGATCTCAAAGTGTGTGTGTGTGTAAAATAATCACCAGAGTACCACAGTCCAGAAGAGTAATGCTCTAATACCACAATTGTAACGACCCAATTCCAACAACTTTAAGAAATCAATGAATTGTTTTGAATCTCTTATAAAAAAAAAAAGATATAATCAATTATTAATTAACTATTACATAATTTATCTCAAAACATACTTGCCAGTATTCCTCTATAAATGACATATACATTGAATTCACAAGTATCTCTTTCAAATAACAGTACAAAGGTAAAATTTATTCTTTATCGATTATACTTCTAAACAAAGTAAGATCAACCCAATGGTGTAATGATCACATGATTTTACTGAAAACAATGGCTACCAGCACATAATTATGCAATGTAATAATAAGGATTGCCACCACACACCCGTTAGCTATGTCAAGGCTATCAAAGCCTAGAGCTATCCTAAGCTCGATGCATTATCATACTAATAATGGACTCCATCGCAAGTCCTTTAGAGCAAGTCCAGCGGTGAGAATTTGACTGGGCAAAAGCATGGAATGTTGATGTGGTGACCGGGCAAGACTGTTTTTGCAACTCCACCGTTAGAATATTGTCCAGCCATGTTTTGGCTTTTGATGACCCTAGGCAAAATAAAAGGCAAGCCCATGACATTTTGTTTCACTTCTCTTGCCTCACTGCCATCTCCTTCTAGCAGCATTTATTGAGAACGTCAGCGTCAGAGCAGCACAGACAGACGTGGAAGAGAGCAAGCATTGTGGGCACGCACGAATCAGCAACTGACAGCGTGGAGGCAGAGCAGGTTTTTCGCCTAGCGACAACAAGTGGGCAACGACACTTGACGCGTGGAAGCTTTCCGTTAGATATCAGCAAATTTGAAAGTAATGGTCCTTTGATTTGGGTCGTTGTTTTCAATCAAGGTTCGAAAAATCGCTAGGCGCTAGTCGGGAGGTGGGCTGGGGAGGAGCGCCCAGGCGGTTTTGTATTTTTAAATTTTTATAGCATTTAACTAAATATTTATATAAATCAATATTTATTTATCTCTCAAACATTAAATATTTGCTTTTTTTTTTAGAAGATAAATATTTGCTTAATTAAATAAAGGAAGCATAGAAGTAGTATTCTATTATGCTTCAAAATTAGGTTGGCCTGAGCACATGTCACCACATGCCATCCTATCTCCTTTATTTCTCTTGACAAAAACAGCCTGAGCCACACATTTACTTTCTTCTATTCTACTCTCTCTCTCTGAAACAAAAGACTCTTTCTCTCTCTCTCGATGAAACCAACAGCCATGACCTCCTCTCTCTTTCTCTCTCTCTCTTTGAAACAATAGACTCTCTCTTTCCCTCTCGACGAAACCAACAACCATGACCTCCTCCTCCTCTCTGTCTCTCTTTGAAACATCAGACTCTCTCTCTCCCTCTCGACGATACCAACAGCCATGACCTCCTCTCTCTCTCTCTCTCTCTCTCTCTCTCTCTCTCTCCAAGCCGTAAACTCCATTAAACAACCTGTAACTCTAAAAACACGAGGACTGAGCCACATAGTGAAAGAGAATGATAGAGACCTCAGTGATTCTGGGTTCTAGAGCTGGGAAAACCGCCTAGACGCTCAGAACGCCCAGACGGGCGCCCAGGCTGCCTAGGCGGCCACCTAAATTCTCTCCGCCTAAGCCCGCCGATTACCACTTACTAGCCTCGGTCTCCTACCGCCCAGCGTCTAGGCGGCCTTTTTTTAGAACACTGTTTTCAATTAAATGTGTGGATCCGACGGTAATGGAATTAATAAAAAATTTGAAAGCAACGGTCCTTTGATCTGGTGAACAGTGTTGACCGGGCAAGAAAAACAACGGGTGTAAACTCATGTCCAGTGGCAGTAAATAGTAACTTGACCGGTCGAATTCTTGACTTCTCGACTTTGCCTTTTCTTGACTACGGGTGAACTTGCTCTTAGCTAAGCCTAGGCGACCTAAGCCTGATAGATCTTATACTTTAAAGTACGAACTCAAAAACCTAACTATTAATATAATCTACAATCACCAAGAGCTGAGTATAAACCTTTGAAGTATATCGTACCTCCAAAAAATTATTTCTTTCCTATCGAAACCTCCAAAACAAGATAAGAGTATCCTTTCTTCTTCTGCTTACGTTCCTTCTGTAAATCTTCCTCTTGGCCCTTCTCTTTTCTATCTAGTAGCCAGGGGTGGAGCCACCTAGGGGCTTAGTGGGCCACCTAAGTACAAATATATATTAGCTTCTCCAGTTCTCCATAATGAAATAAAACTATTCTGGTATAGTGGTTGTCTGATTGAATCATTAACAATATGGTCATGGGTTCAATGCTTCTAGTTGTAACCATTTTTTTCTTTTTTGGTCTGAACAATATATAATTATATATTACGTATGTAGTTTTATTGTTCTACTTTTGAATTATAAAAGTTAATATAGTTATTGCTTTAGAAAATTTACAAGATGTATATCACTTTGGCTTAAATTTCACATCCAGCCAGTAATTCCACTCACATAGTTTCATGTCCAATTGTGACAACCATAGCTTCCCTTTTTATATTTTTTTTAAAGTAAGTTTTCATATTTCATGAGTGCCCCACCTTAAATCGAAACCTGGCTCCGCCACTGCTGGTAGCAAAAGGATGATGCGAATTTCAGTCTCTATAATTGTATTCTTCTTGGTCTTGTTACTTTCTTGCCGTGCTCCCTTTCATTTTCTTCTTTTTTGTTCGCCAATGACCTCTGATAGGAGTATTTTATGCAACGTTTATAATGTTAATATCTATATTAATCTTTGTTAGTTTCTTCTATTTTATCTTTATTAGGTATTTCGGACAAAATATACGAAAAGAAGATAATATGGAGGAAATATGCACAAACAAGGAAAGTCTTGGAGTCTTGGACTGAGAAAGAGACCTTAATGGATCGAGAAGCCCAACACATGGAGAAATCATAGCAAATGAAAGAGAAAATACTGAAAATAAATATTTATGATGACATGGCACAATCTCATTGAACCAAGTGGTGTAGAGAAATCCTAATTCAATCAGAGAATAAAGAAGTTGGTGTATCTACACTTTAAGGAATCTCAAACAAAAAATATGAAAGAGGACTCAAAAGCAATATAAAAAGATTGAAAAAGCAAACGAGAAGACTCTGGCGTGCGATAATCAAGCAACAAACCTGGCATAGAAGCAATTCAGCCTCGATTTCGACCAATCGAGTGTCCCTCTTTGACTAGTCGATTCCATCGAATCCCAACATTTTTCTGCTTTCTTCTTCTATGATTTCTTTTGTACTTCTTTCAAGACCATGTCTAACTAATTTTTAAGTAGTTGGGGGCTATTGAAGCCCCAATCATGATTGTATGCTATGCTACGATATTTACTTAGTTTTTATTTATTCAATGGATCATAACCTAATTTCTATTTTTACGTTCAAGATTCCTCTATGTGTTATGTTTGGTGGCTAACTTAGATTTCATGTCTAGGTATTGCTATGAATAATCATTGTCAGTTTCTTTAAGAAGGTTCCCTTGAGAGTTCTAGAGTAGTAAATTATCTATAAGGCAAGTGATTAGGTTCCTAAATTAATTGAGACAAGTCGTACTCATGATGTCTTGTGATGTTTCCTTTTTCTTATTCTTAATGATTTCTATGTGTTAAATTTAGAGTAGTGTCAACCTAGGTTGGATTTTAGGAAATAAGTTAGGTGTAGAGCATCTCTTACCTAGCATACGAGTAAGAAAAAACAATAGGTTAATTAAGGCGTTGGGTTAACTTGAGCATCTTCATTCATAAATATATAAGACTAGGTTAAACATGGTTTGCATACTTGATTGATTGGTGGTAGATACATGCACTCCCTGACTTATGTTTCTCTATTAATTCCCCTTTAGGAAATTTACTTATTGTTATTTACTTTTACTTGTTAATCACAACTTAACTCAATATTTAATGACAAGACCCGCCCCGGATTCCACCCTGCAATCCGAAGTGGCCCTGCGGGACCCACTTTTAAAGAAGGTTTACCAAAAATTTCGGCATAACCTCCCTTAACAATGGGCAACCCAAAAACCTGTGGAAAACAAATTTCACTTCTAATAATCCAACCACAAACTCCTGGAGCCACCCTGCTCCCATCATTCAACCAACTCAAACCCACAAATAATAATAGTGTATCAAGTACTTAAAGTCTAAGAAACTCCAAGATTTAAGATACTACAATTCACAAAGTTAGGTCGTAGACCTCAAATATAATTCATTACGAGTCTGGGTCACAAATCCCATAGTAATCAGAGCAATTCTAGGAACGTAAATTAGCATAGAGTACAGTAGGTTAAACAGGTAACCTACGAAATATGATGACGGAAGCGAATGCGGTCACTATGGCTCACTCTGGAATGCCGAGCAGCAATACTGTAAACTGGGCATTTGAAACCGAAGGGCCCAGGGGAAAAGTATTGAAAAACACGTTAGCGTGAGTGGACAAAAATAAACAATTTTAAACAAAAGGAGTTTAATACTTTTCCCATTTATTTCTCTCAAAACTCCCGATGCATGCAATGTTTAAGGAAAAAAAAAACAAGAGAAGTTATGTATAAGAAAAACCGACTAGCCCCACTAATCACAAACTAAATGAAAAGATTAAAACTTCGGTACTCAAGAAAATAGGACCAGCCCCGCTGGTTAACTGGAAATCGAACTAGCCCCGCTAGTGAAAGATAGTAAAGTGAGTAGGGGAAGACGATAGCCATACGAGTGAGCCTTCCAGGTTCGGGTGATAGCCTCCCAGGCTAAAGTACTCCCATTACTCCCGTAATATACCCATACGCCACTAAGTGTAGCGATAGGATACTGGGCTTCAGAATTACTGTCACATAGACAGTAACCAGCGCCACAAAGGCGGAGGGCTTCGGTGATCCCATCACCTCGCCACAAAGGCGGAAGATCAAAGCTTGCAATGATAAGTCACCCAAAGTATGACAAAAGAAAATCCGAAAACCACAGTAAAATCATAAAACTTCCCTAACTCTCGCAAATGAATTCCCATGACGTGTCCCACACGCCAAGATAAACTCAAATTCAAAAATAAATAAGAGAAAATAAACATTTTCCAATGACGTGACCCGCACGCCATAAAATCGTCGAATAATCAAATATCCAAAATTGTTTCTGAAAATAAACATATGCTCGAGAAAGTAATACGATAAACAAATTATCATCTCGGAAACAAATAAATAAATGCATGCATCATTCTTTGAAAATAAAAGTCCACTCACAATATCTGGTCAATCCTGACGTGGCTCGGTATTTTCCTCGTACGAAGATTCCTCTCGTCCTGTACGAATAGCACTCGTAAAAATATATTTACAGAACGGAGATTAACTTTACGATAATTAGAAATTGAAATTCATAACGTCCCCCTTCAAAATCCAACTCCTTAATTCACATTAAATCCATCCATAATACTCCAATAATATTCATTCATCGATATATAAATTCTAAAGTGAATTTGAAAGAAATTCGGCGATCGAATTCACGTAAATCGACAATTAACAATTCATGCTCAATTCGTAATTCCTCCAATTTCCACCAAACTTCATGTATAAAATTCTACAATCGTTAAGGGATTTATGGAGCCAAAACAATAAATAAAATGCAGCTCCACGCGCCACCCACAGTGGCCGCGCGTGGGGCCCACGCACCACCGGCAACCACCACCAATGGCCATCAAATTTTGGCAGCACCACCTACTCAATAGACCCAACATTTTTCACAACTACAACAAGTTCCAATTTTACCTTGAAGGGCACCAATTTGGCCGTTGAACACAAACCCAGAAAACCCAAGAACCCTAGAATCGGGTTCTCCTTGATTATCCTTCTACACTGCAAATCGAGGCTCAAGACTAGGGGCAAAACAATCCTTGGCAAAAACAGCGCCTTCGACTGTGGTTTGGCGGCCGGAAACGGTCGGAATCGCCAGAAATCGACGAAACCTCTGTTTGACTACAGTAAACTTCACCGCTAATTTCCGAGCTCCTCCTGTCGAGCCACCGCAAAGCACCACCCCAGACGTGACCATGGAGAGAAGGCGAGCTTGCCGGTGCCCGGGTTCAGTCGTGGGTCGGCCGGAAACGGAAGAATTCAAAGATGAACATAACCGGACCGAAGAGGAAGGAGTCGGGGGAGAGGAGAGAGGGAGTTACCGTGGGTTTCCGAAAATGGAAACTTACATTGGTAACTTTCCATATATATATTTTTATTATCATGAACAGTAACTTCCACATTTTAAGCTATAACTTTCACATACAAACTCCGATTTAAGTGTACCACATGTCCACGGACTCGGTTTAACGTCTCCTACAACTTACGTGAAGGAAATCTTCTCAAATTGTTAACCCATAAAAAGTCAACTTCTAGCCCCCCCCCCCCCTAAAAGGTAAAACTATAGCCGCGAATGGTAAAACATACAGTAATCCTTGTAACACAGTAAAAGGGGTAAATCGAATGTGGGGTGTAACATTTAAACTCGGAAAGAATTTACAATTAGTTCCAAAAACTCTCCCCCTCCTTCTCTCTCTCCCCCTCCCTCCCTCCCTCCCCCTCTCTGCTCCAAAAATACACTCTTATCTTTCTCCTCCCCCCCAAAAGAGATAAGGATGCAGAATTAATCCAATCAAGGGCTGATTCCAAGTAACATATGTACTTTAAAGAAAATAGCATACAAAACATAAAAATACTAATTTCATTAATTACATGTAAATCAAAGACAAATAATGAAAAAATTAAACCTTAATTAAACAAATAACGTGTGAGCTAAAAAAAAGTAGCCACTGCTATAACCCTTAACATTGTCAAGTGTCTCTAATAAGAAAAAAATTAACAAAATTGGGTGTGGGATATCACATATAAATGTTGTCTCAACTCAACTAAAACTAAAAAAATAAAAAATAAAAAATAAAAACCTCAGTGTTGATTAATTAAGGGTGCGGCTATTACCACCCTATGAATTACTTTGTTCACCCTACACATTTTTTTTATAATTTCAAATTTATTTATTCACCCATTTGCAGTACCCAAAATATCATTTTTACTACTTTGTTCACCCTACATATATTTTTTCGACAGAGGCAATAGTTTCACGGAGGCGTAAGAGGGATTCTAAAGTTTATAATAGCTTGGAGGATCATGATGGTAATTGGTGAATCATCTTGCATGCTTGTATTTGATTTTTTTCTTTTCTTTTTGTATTTGAATCATCTTTGCATCACCAATAAACAGTGTTGTTTATTAATAATACCAAAGAAGAAAAAAAGGAAAAAAAAAATTAAAAGACTTGCCAAGGTAAAGGAGCTTGATTCTTCGTTGGTCTTATTAATAAACAGTGCTTGAGCTTCAGCAAAGAATCCACAACAATGATCAAAATTGAGGTATATATGATCATCAGCAATCTTGCATCAAAGATTTTATGTTGGGTTTTGGGATATTTGTTCGTTGATTGAAAAACATATTGTAATTTTTTAATAAGATATTATCTTTTATTATAATTTTACAATAGGATATTTTAGTCTTTTAATAAATTACACACTTGTAGGGTAAGTAAAGTAGTTCGTAGGATGGTAATAGTTGCACCTTTAATTAATTAAGCAATTGTGGGGGTAAGTTGTGGCATGTTGGTTATTTAGAATAACTGACTTTATGGAGGTCACAATTTCAAAAACTTGGTACATCATTAGATGAGTGGAGTGAAGATAAAAATTTAAAAAGAAAAAAAAAAACCATTGGTGCTCACTAAGGTGTTTCTAAGGTTTTAACATTGTATCTCGTGGCTTTTCGCTCCTCATTCTTCAATAAGGACAATATTGGAGAGATCTTTGTATAATTTTGGGACATTGACCAAAAGCACCAAAATAACAAAAAATTATCTCACTTACCTCAGCAACAATTTTTTTTTCCCACCTACACAATTTAACAAAAAATGACTATTTTTCCCTAAACACAATTAATGAATTACAGCTACGCCACTCAACATAGATTGGACTTTCTCTCTCTCCTCTCTCCCCCATCTCTCCCAACAGACCTCCGACTCTCCCTCCTCTGGCTCCGGCAATCGATCCAGTCCTCGATCTCCTCTGGTGCTCGACCCGGCCTTCTCTCTCTCTCCCCCTTCCGACGTTCGACCTAGGCAGTCTCCCTCTCTCCTCCAGCTCTCGCGACAACGCAGCAACTGGAAGACCGGAGGAATATACCAGCTTCATTTTTCGGTTTCATGTGGTGTCGTCTTTGTCTCAATTTAGCCTCCCTTTGGTGTCGATCGACCAATTGGGACTAGGCCAATCCCGTCGCGGCGAAGCAGAAGGCCAATCGAAGATCCCATTGCCGATTTCGTCAATTGCAGAAGTTCAAGTGATAACTACTAAAAATGGAAATGACTGAATCAGATCAGGTTTTGAGGAGGCTCTGGGCTCAGCGACATCATCCACGACCCCTGCCTCATCAGAAAGATCGGAGAAGAGGACATGGGTGCCCAGACCATTTTTGGGTGCTCAAATCAGATGTTTTTTTTTTTAAGTAACGGGACAGAAGGAAAGAAAAAAAAAGTTTTTGAATGTCTATTGGGGGCAATAGACGTTTTGAATTAATGTAATCTCCTTTTTTTTTTTTTGTAATCAAAGTTTTAGGGAGATCAGTTCCCATTCTGGTAACTGAAAGTCCTATTCGGGGGCAATAAACGTCTATTGGAGGCAATAAATCTTTCTGGTGAGATTTGCAGAAAATTCCGATAGGCGGAGGCCGGTGATAGAAATCAGGTTACCGGTGACCGAAATCAGGTGAAAGTTGGCTGGATTCCGGCAGCGGGTGATGGGGCTCCGGCGAAGCCTCCTATGGTTTCTCTCTCTCTCTCTCTCTCTCTCTCTCTCTCTCTCTCTCTCTCTCTCTCTCTCTCTCTCTCTCTCTCTCTAAGTAACAAATGGGTGAGGGTAAAATGGTATTAAATCAAGCGACCGGTGACCGGAATCCAGTGAAAGTTGGCCGAATTCCGACGGCCGGTGACCGGTCTCCAGTGAAATCTCCTTTGGTTTCTCTCTCTCTCTCTCTAAGTAACAGGGGTGAGGGAAAACAAAAAACAAACAAAAAATCTTAATGGGGTATTAGGAAAGACCTCTGTAGGGTGTTTTGAGTAAGAGATAATTTTAAAAACTTAATGGGGTAAGTGAGAAAAAAATCTCTAGAAATGAAGTAAATAGACAAAACCCTATAATTTTCAAAGTAGCACTGGTAGATTCTTCGATGGTGGATTGGTGCAGCCCACAGAGGATTTCGCTCATTAAACCCACAAAAATATAGAGCGACATGTATAAAAACTCAAAAAGGTGGACCAAAATTTGTTTTTTGTTTTTGCCTCTTGTATTTAACAATTTAAGTATCAACTACATATTGGACGGAACCACCACTTGACAATGTCAACTAGTAGTCCGAGACTCTATAGTAATTACTCATGAGCATTGAGCAGTCAATAACAGATAACAAAAAATAAAAAAATAAAAAAAACTAAATCCAACATAATGAAGAATAAAAGATAAAACAAAGCATACTTACTATAATTTACTGTTGTACAACAACATATAAATAAATAAAACGAAGGTAGAGGCCGTAGAGCAATCGCTCACCAGTTGCCTCAATCGCCAACCAAAAAAAAAAAAAAAAACAATTGTCTGATAATCAAAAGTCGACTCATAGCTACAGATCCCCAAATCACTTGAACAAGAAAAACTAAACCCAAACACAGACCAACAAATATAATCAGGTTCGTGAAACAAAACACAAGGCTAAAGAAAAGGTTTTAGAAATACCATGCAACCCAAATGAGTTGATCCGAATTGTCGGAGTCATTATAGCTTTGATCATCTTCAATTGACTAGAGACACCCAAATACATAGCAATTTAGCAGCAAAGAAGCCACTAATAAGAGCTAATATGAGAATGGAGAAGAGAATATCTAATGTGCATGCATGATATTATGACTTCAAAGAAAATGAAACCATAGAGACTAAAAAGCCCGCTAGATAGACACACGGAGTCATTAGAACCTTCCATCCCTATGTGAGACTTACCACCAGTTCTCAATGATGTCACTCAAAACAATAAAAATAGAAAAGAGAAAAACCAAAAATTCGAAAATGAAGGCCATAAATAAATTTAGTGATTAGCACATTATCTTTATTCTCGATCTCTTCATAGTTTTTCGTATGTATTGTGTGTGATACCCCGGAAATTCGTAATTATTTTCCGAGGATTTTCTAGAATTAATTTTATGTTTATTGAACGGTTTCGTGGCTCGTGGACGGAGAGGAAATGTTTCGGATTAATTTTCATTCGGAAAATATGACTTTAGGGGTGGCGCAAAGGTTGACCTTTGATACGTTGAGATTCTCTGAAAACTTTCTTCACAAAAGTTGTAGAGCGCGTCTGTACGAGTTCGTGAACATGTGGAACGCGAAAATCGGAGTTCGTATGAAGAAGTTATGGCCATTGGAAGAAGTTTCCATTTTGGTATAAATAAAGAATTTCTGAAAATATTTTCATAATTCCTCATTTCCTTTTTCGGAAAGTCTTTTTCTCTCCGTTCTCTCTCCTCTGCGCAACCCAGACCTGACGGAAACCCACCGATCCGACCTGACTGGTTCTCTCACCTCCGGCCACCTCCGGCCACCTCCGTCGATTGGACAAGCCGAAAACGACTCAGACCTGCGTCGTGCTTTGCTCTGTGGTGTTGGTTTGCACGGTGGTTCACCGGAAAGTGGAGATCGGAGCAGCTACAGTAGACGCGATCGGGACCCGACCGGAAATCCACCTTTTCGGTGACTTCTCAACCGATCCTTCTCGGTTTCGGAATCTCTTCCTCCTTCTGATCATCCTCATACCCACCTTGAAGGACGATTTTGTGTGTGGAGTGGAAGATCAAGGGTTGAAGATCAGCGGTACACAGTGAATCTGGAGCTTGATCAGACGGCAGCGATTGGTCGATCTTGTAAGCTTGATCTAGGACTATCTAGGGCGAACCAGACTTAGCTCCAGGTATGAAAGTTGCTCTACTCTTCATGATGAACACTTTTGGATGGCTTGATTGTTGTGGTTTTGAGTTTTGGCCGGTGGTGGTTGTACCATCGACTGTGGAGGCATTCTGGCAGCCTTCAGGCCATGTAAGGGATAGTTACTAGTATTATATATCTTCTACTCATCGATACGAGCGTTTCGATATATAATATGCAATTTTTAGAGATCGTATGATTAAGTTGTGATTTTTACGGTTTCTGACCGTTTGATGATTTGATCCGTGAGGATTTGAGCATCCGATCGACTTGTGATTTTGACATATCGATCGTATAAGTATTCACGAGACATTGGGTGGTCTCGGATGTGGTTTCGCCTCATTTGGCGTCACTTTGGGAATTTTAGTTCGATTTAGGGTTTCAAACGTTATTCCTTGTGATTCGTTGACTAAATCAGAGTTGTAATCCCTTAGGTATGTGACGTAGTACTCCTTGGACAGCTATTTTGTGGATTGGCTGCCTTGTTCTGTATTGAAGACGCAGCGGGAGTTTCGAGATGAGTAATCTCACGAAGTTCATTCACGAACGGGTTTACCATATAGTTTTGAGAGTTATTTAGTAACTACAAACTATAGTTTGTATTAGTAGGCATTCCTAAGCGGATGACTACATATATATATATATATATATATATTTATGTGAAATATATATATGTTTTGGTGGTTTGTGGATTTATGAAAATAATATGCATGAATTGATGCTCTTTATTGTTTGTGTTATGGCTTTTCGAAAAACAATGATTATGAAAATGTTGATTTCGATTGTTTTCAAAAACGTTGCGATTTGTGTAATATTTTGGGTCCAGTGTGACTCCTTTAATGTTTTGCTCCAAGGGACAGTGCGGCCCGAGGAACGAAGGTCTATGACCTTGGGCAGAATATCAGGTAATCACGTCTTTGGCCGGACTAGTGGTTACGTTTCAGTTAGAGCTCTAATCTGTCTGCCATATAGGTAATTCATGGGGTAACGGGAATTGGTTATTGATAACTCATGACATTCCTATTTTTAGGGAACAAGGTTTGAGTTGCTTCCTTATTAATGGTTTTTAAGGGAACAAGGTGCAAGTTGTTTTCCTTATTAACGATTTGATAGAATTCAAGGTGTGAGTTGTTTTCTATGTTTTACTAATAGAAATTAAGGTGTGAGTTGCTTTCTATGATACGTTTATGGTACATTTGATAGAATTCAAGGTGTGAGTTGTTTTTTATGTTTTACTGATAGAATTCAAGTGTGCTTTGTTTTCTATGGTATGATTTTGGTACAATTGATAGGAATCAAGGAGTGAGTTGTTTTTTATGTTTTGTTTTTAAAAGGAAATAAGGTGTGTGTTGCTTTCTTTTATTTCGATTTGAAAGGAAATTAAAGTGTGAGTTATTCTCCTTTATTTCGTGTTTTAAGGAATCAAAGCGTTAGTTGTTTTCCTTATTTCTGGTGTGAGTTGTGTTAACTGTTTTGAGTTACTCATACAGGCTTGCAAAAACTTATCTGGTTTGTTATGTGACAACCCGGTACATTATTCAAACGATGTAGGGGTTAATCCTGCAGGTTAGAATAATCGGGGCTGAAGCTGAGGTAGCGCCTTTGCAGCTTTACGGTAGGAAGCCTTTTTTTGTAACTTTACCGTTAATAAGGACTTCCGTTGTAGTAGACTCTGATGAGCATTTACGTTTTATCTTGTTGTTGACAATTTGATTTGTAAGCTTATGTAATATATGACTCTGTGGAGCGAGTCAATATTGATATAGTAGGTTCAGGGCATCAATATGTGTGTAATTTAAAGGGAAAAAGTTTTCAGGTATTTGTTATTGATGACTGAACGTTTCACACATGTATAATTATGGGATTATATATCGATTTTTATTTGTTAAAAATCAGGGGCGTGACATTGTGAGTCAGTTCCTAGGGTTTATGTCATGTTCTTGGTTTCTGTGTTCTTTTTATTTCTTCCTGGCTGCTATTATAGCTATAGTCTCTCTTCTTTGGGTCAATGCAAGTTATTTTACTGGAATTACTATTATTACAAGCACAATTTTAGGCTACGCCAGCATAGCGTATGCCGAAGACGGCCCTTAACGGAAGGGAAAAATGGTCATTCAATATTTCACAAACAAGCCAGATGCAGTGGGTGAAAAAAAAACCTTTACTGCAGTCCCATCCCTCTCAACGAGGGGCAAAGTAGTCATTTAATATTCTACTCGGCGCCATCCCTCTATCACGCCCCTGATTTTTAACACAATAAAAATCGATATATAACCCCATAATTATATATGCGTGAAACGTTCAGCCATCAATACAAAATACTTAGAAACTTATTCCCTTTTAACCTAAGTACATATTGATGCCCTGAACCCACAATTTCAATATTGACTCGCTCCACAGAGTCACATAATACACGAGCTTACGAATTAAATTGTCAACAACAAAATAAAACATAAATGCTCCTCAGAGCTCACTACAAGCGGAAGTCTTTATAACGGTAAAGTCACAAAATTGACTTCTTACTGTTAAGTAAGCACGCTACCTCAGCATCAGCCACGATTAACCTGACCTGCAGAAATATCCCCTACATAGTTGGAATGGTGTACCGGGTTGCCACACAACAAACCCGGTAAGCTTTTGTAAGCCCGTATGAGTAAACTCAAAATCACAAAGCAAAACACATTTCTTAAGTCACCCCAACCTAAACAACGATAAGCATACATCTCACACCTACAGCCATCTGCTTCACTCGTCCATCTCATGCTTACGTAGGTCAACTCGTGACTAAATTACATGCTCTGATTCTCAACCTAACATCTCATTACACAAATTCCCCGTCAAACAAAACCTCCTTAGATAATGTTTGAAAGTCCCTTGACTCACAACGGTGAGTCACAAGGATCACACTCATTTCCTTCCCACCAGAAACCTTGTCGTCATCATGACATCAAGGTGAAAACAATGAATCACCTTCCTATCCTCACACAGAGCACAATCGTCACCACTATGGTCTTCAAGATAAATCAAACCATCAATCAATCAAATCAAGAAGAAAACAAGGCAATCACAATTCAAAACAAGCAAAACAATTCATGGTAACCCTTGTATATAATTTAGTTCAGGAGGTCACACTAAGTCAAGCAATTCAAATCATAGTAATCATTATAATCCCACACTCTGACGTCTGTAGGTAGCCCCGACCATCACAACAATCCTCTTGATCTTTGTTAACTTAATAACAATCCAACTGAGCTACCGAGCTGTCATCACACTGATCATCACACAGATAGCCGTCATCCTGCTGATCATCACACAGATAGCGATCATCCAACCAATCATCACACTGATATCGCCAGTCATCACACAGATAGCACCGGTCATCACACAGATAGCGATCATCCAACTAATCATCACACAGATATCGCTGGTCATCACATAGATAGCGATCATCACACATATTCATCACACAGATATCACCGGTCATCACACAGATAGCGATATTCAACTAATCATCACACAGATATCGTTGGTCATCACATAGATAGCGATCATCACACATATTCATCACACAGATATCACCAGTCATCACACAGATAGCGATATTCAACTAATCATCACACAGATATCGTTGGTCATCACACAGATAGCGATCATCACACAGATATCGCCAGTCATCACACAAATAGCGATATTCAACTAATCATCACACAGATATCGTTGGTCATCACATAGATAGCGATCATCACACATATTCATCACACAGATATCGCCGGTCATCACACAGATAGCGATCATCCAACTAATCATCACACAGATATCACTGGTCATAACATAGATAGCGATCATCACATAGATTCATTGCTAGTCATTACACAGATAGTGATCATCACACAAATATCCCTACACAAGCTACACATATATTTCTACACAAGCTTTACATGACAATCATCACAAAGATTCATCGTACTGATGTCATCGATTCATCACACAGATATTCCTACACATGCTACCATATCTTAAATCTCACTTAAGACGGTCATACTAGACCCATGGTATCTCAACACATGATATCCTACAATCACAACTCAATACACAATTTCAACAGTCATCACCCATATTACACCAATACATATATATATATATATATATCATGCAAATATATATATATACATGATCATCCACTCAGGAATGCCACTAATACCACTATAGTCACAGTTAATCTCATAACTCTAAGACAATATGGTAAACCTGTTCGTGAATGAACATCGTGAGATTACTCACCTCGAAACTCCTGCTGCATCTTCAATACAGAATAAAGCAGCCAACCCACAAAACAACCGTCCAAGAATACTTCGTCAAGTACCTAATCACAATCGGTTTCCACATAGTAACAATTCACAAACGATTTAAGTCTGAAACCCCTGTTTTGAACTAAAATCCCCAAAGTGACGCCAATTGAGGCAAAATCACATCCGAGACCACCAAATGTCTCCGGAATACTTCTACGATCGATATGCCAAAATCACAAGTCGATCGAATAATCGGATCCTCACGGATCGAGACATCGAACCGTCCGAAACCGTAAAAACCCTAACATGCTCATACGATCTCCAAAAATTACAAACAATATATCGAAATCAGGAATAGAAACTATCCCTGAGGTGACCGAAAACCTCCGGAAAACACCACCACAGTGGTGCCGCCAGACCAAAGTCGGAATTTGACTAAACTCCCAACACCAAAGTTCTTCATCTCAACTCCAATTTAAACTTTCATAACTAACACAAATCTAAATCATAGCCGTTTGGTTGGAATTTACCTCAACGGTCGGTCTAAAAAAAATTCAATTTCCTCATATTTGTCATTTTTAAAAAGTCTACATCACTATATAAGCAATACACAAGTTATACAATACTAGTAGACACATAAGTATTTCTAGTGATTTGCAAACAGTAAATTGAAAATCCATAGATTTGACATTACACATGTATTTAACACACATTAATAAGTACCGTGAACAATAATTAACTCGATCGGCCTTCGTTTTCATATTGGTCAAAGGGGGTCAATACAATATATGATTATGCTTTCCTAAGGGGAGCCAAGCTACGGGGAGATAAGCATCCTGAATTTTTTACATGGGTTGATACACCTCATCCCTATGAGAGTGTGAGTACTGATAGATCGAGAAAAGGAGTTGCAAGGGAGTAACTACGAGTGTTTTAGTTTGATGAGTATTTAGAATTTAGGGTTGACCATGTGGATCGAGGCCAAGACAATGACGAAAACATGTCAATTTTTTTTACCATATACATGTTTCCCTACCTTGATGACATCCAATGGTCAAATTTGTCACATTCTATTTCGTTCACTTTGTTCGACTTGGGGTGGTATACTTTTCTTTACAACCAATAAACATGTTGTGCAACACTAGTAGGCATATAAGAATTTTGTGTGATCCAAATAATAAAAATTGAAAATCAATCAATTTGGCATTACCCATATATCTAACACGTATTAATAGGTACCATGTAAAAAAGCTAACCTAGTCTGCCTTCGTTTTCATATTGGGCAAAGGGGATCAATCCAATATACGCTTGTGTTTTCCTAAGGGGAGCCGAGTTACGGGGAGATAAACGTCCTGATTTTTTTACATGGGTTGATACATCTCATCCTCACGAGAGTGTGAGAGCTGATAAATTGAAAACAGAAGTTGCAAAGGAGTAGTTACTAGCTTTTTAGTTTGATGACTACATAGAGTTTAAGGTTGACCACCTAGATCAAGACTGAAATGATGACGAAAACATGTGGATTTTTTTACCATAGCCATATTTTCCCACCTTGATTATACCCAACGGTCAAATTTGCCGAATTCTATTTCATTGACCTATTTTATTTTGGAAGTTATACTTTTCTATACAACCAATAAACATGCTATATATGCAACACTAGTAGGCATATAAGGATTTTGTGTGATCCAAATAATACAAATTGGAAATCGATTGATTTGGCATTAGTCATGTATCTAACACATATTAATAGGTACTGTGTAAAAAAACTAACCCGATCGGCTGTCGTTTTCATATTGGTCAAATGGGTCAACTCAATATACTTTCATGATTCCCTAAGGGAAGCTAAATAACAGGAAGATAAAAGTCCCGAATTTTTTACATGCGTTGATACACCTCATTCCCGTGAGAGTGTGAACGCTAATAGATCGAGAAAATGAGTTGTAAGGAAGTGGTTATGAGCATTTTAGTTTGTTGAGTATTTAAAATTTAGGGTTGACCAAGCTGATCGAGACCAAAACGATGACAAAAACAAGTCAATTTTTTACCATAGCCATATTTTCCTTCCTTGATCACATCCAACGGTCGAATTTGTCAAATTCTATCTCTTTCACCTTGTTCATCTTGGGAGGTATACTTTTCCCTACAAGTCTACAACTAGTAAAACATGCTGGACTGCATTAGTAGGCTATAAGGATTTTGTGCGATCCAAAATTTTGGGACATTTATCTCATTGTGATTTGGCTCTCTTTATGAAAGTATAAGCATTTATAGGGTTGGCCACTTTGAGCGGTGCCGAAACGACGATGGAATGGATTAATATTTTTACATATTACATTTTTGCATAATACATAATACAACGCAATAAACACATAGAAAAATTTAAAATTTATCAATTTTTAATTTCACTTTTTCTTTGAATTTCAAAAAATATGGAAAAATATGCCTAATATTGAAAAAGTCCATCCCGAGTTATCGACTATTGAAATAAAAATGCTTTTTTTTTTATTATAAAAATGATTAAGCATTTTAATATAATGCAAGTATTGTGTAGTTTATTATATTTTTCTACAAAATCTCTTACTGAAACAAAACTGTTAAACAAAATAAATGACACTTTTTAAGATAAACAAATAAATGAAATTTTTTTATATAAACTTCTTAGACTCTGTGACGACCTACACAATTTTTTTTTATAAATATTCTTGATATAAAATATTCAATTTAAAGGTTAGATAATAAATTACGGGATGCGACAAGTTCGTGAAAATTTTCTAGAAATTTTTGGATATCCGGGCTAATTATTATGAATTTATGAAATTTGAAAATTATGTAAATTCATTTTAAATAAAAGAAAATACGTGGTGCGATCTGGACCATTAGCTTCAATCATCATCTAATCTGAATCATTGATTCCAAGCATATAAAAAAAGGGCTTGATGGGATCAAACATCCCAGATGCTCAACTCGTTTCTATTTCGCCGACCCATGAACGTAACCCGGTCGGGACTCTGCCATGTGGCCACTAAGCGGCGGGGCACGACTCTCAATCGATTCAGCTCCTTTCTGCGGCTCCACTTGTAGCCTCGGTTGGTCCAGTGAATGGGTGTAGAGAGAGAATTGAAGCCGACGAGTTGTGTTTTCAGCGGTTTCCAGGCATTATCCGAAGGACCCGGCGACAGTTTGCAATGCATGAGGTATGCAACTTGATCTACTCTTCACACTTACACATTTGTATGCGTGGTTCTTGATTTGGATTAATTTTGGAAAAGTTGCCAGTTTAGTTGATTACGACCACTGCCAAGTCCACTGCTCACGGTGGCGTTTTGGCTTTTCTGTGTTCATTTCAGACCAAATTTGACCATTTGAAAAACTTAGACTCCAACTCAGGACTCTTTGCATGCATAGCAGCAGATTCTAAAAATCGTAGTCTTCAATCCATTCATATGATTCATGTCTGGGTCTTCCCGCCGCGCTCAATTTCGTCATTGAAGCTCATCGCAGGTACTCTTCCTTCCAATCTCACTCTTCCTTCTAGGAAAAGGGTGCGGAGCCGCCCATGACTTGATACTCATTTACGCAAGCGCACTTATTGTTGTCAAGATAGGAAAATATTATATCCAAAGTTATTGTACCACGGGGATTAGTAGCTAACCCACAATCCTTGAGTAATCGGAAATAAAGACACTTAGCAAACAAAAGAAAGAAAAAAAACAAATAAAAATGCTACTCTAAGGCACCAAGCCTTAGCAATGCTCGGCTTTGGCAAACCAAAGCCTAATCAAAGTTATGAGCCTAGTGATGATTTACAATGAAGTAGGAAATGTCACCGAAAATGTAATTTTCATTTCTAATAACTAAAGTGCAAGAATTTAAATTGAGACTTTAATTAACAACTAAATTAAATAAAGGAAAGAAAAGTAAAAAATAAATATAAATAGGGGATTGGTAGTTAGGGATGAATCCTAACCCTAATTCAATGCTCTAGATGCTAATTTGATTTACATGCAATTTATTAAAGATGGTAGAAGCCGTGCCAAGGTTTTTCAAGGCTCAAGGGGAAATTCCCTTTCATGGCATTCCTACTCCCGTTCAAGGGTCGTAGAAACTTACTTGGCATGAATTAGAGCCGGTTCAATGGTCACTAATTCACATCAAGAGGCCTAGAGATCGAGGAATTAGGCAACCAAGGTCACCATAATTGTGATCAAGCTAATTATGTAATGACCCATGTTTGTACTTCCCACGAATATTAAATCGGGGTTCTAGCTTTAAAATTTAACCCTGTCATCCTCTAAATTTTAATCTAGACTTATTAAAACACATACCCCAGATTTGACAATTGCTAAGCATGCATTCTAATCAATTATCACAAAACACAAGCATCCAATAATTAACAAATTCAATATATAAATTAAATTAAGCACCCATTACATCAAATTTGGGTTAGGGCATACAACCCTAACGCCCAACAAAGTCTACTCACAACCCATAATCATAGACATCAAAATTACAAAATTCAAATAGAAAAGAGTAGAGAAATGTAGGAGAAAACAAAAGTAGTCACAAATAGCTGAAAAGCTAGCATGACTAGCCTTGAATTACAACTCCTACAAATACCCAAATCTTGATCTAGTAGAGGTTGAAGGTCATGATGACTCCTTGAAGTCTTTGGTGAGTTCTCCTTGAAATCCTAATTTAAAATTAAAGTAAAGATAAAAAAAGAAAAAGAAATGGAGGAGGGAGAAGAGAGAGGGCAGCAGCCCTCCTCCAAGGTTATGGCGCTGTTCTCCTCTCTCTAAGAGCAAGTTCACCCGTTGGGTCACTAGGTCACCCACTAGTCACTACTTTTTAGTGTTAATTTCACCCTCTGGGTCACTGGCACAGTGTATTTTGTGCCTTGGGTCACCTTGTATAGTGTTCTGGGTCACCATGGTGACCTGCACAGTGTATTTCGTCCCCTGAGTCACGGGCACAGTGTATTTTGTGACCCAGAGAATGAAAATATACACTAAAAAGCAGTGAATAGTTGGTGACCTGGTGAACCAACGGGTGAACTTACTCTAAGATGAGAGAGTCGATATATATATATATATATATATATCTCCTCGGGTCTGTGTTGTGCGAGAGAGAGAGAGAGAGAGAGAGAGAGAGAGTAAAGGTGGAGATAAAGGCCAGGTGGCTGGGAGAGATTGGGAGGAAAAGATCATTTCAAGGTCTGGATTGCACGGAAAAATAAGAGAAAAGATAGGGAAAATGGGTCTACCACGTTTTAGCCTTTAATTGGCTCAAGTTAATTGAACAACTATTGTTTAATTAACAAACGTGAATATGGCTGTGGGATGTGGCTGCCTTGATTAATTAATCAAGGTTTCGTCAATTAATTGAACCAATGATTAATTAATTCAACTTTTTCTTTTCTTCATTTCTCTACTATTTACTCCGATTTTGCATTATTTTCTTCCGATATCTTTGACTCCGCTTATTTCCTATAAAATAAATAAAAATAAATTAATTACATATTAATTGACATGTGGATTGGCTTATTTCTAGTGTTTTAGATATAATTACACGTATATAAATACATGTAATCAGCCCTAGGGCTGTCAATTCTGACACGACCCGATAATATGACTCGAAACCCCCACAAAATAAAGCGGGTTGAACCAGCACGATTAAAAAGCGGGTCAGCCGTGGGTCAAACCACCATGACCCATTTAATAAATGGGTCGGCCACGGGTCAACCCGCCAACACGAAGTGAACCCGTATAACCCGATTATGATATACTTCTTCTTGAAATTTTGGACGTTTCCATCATAGGATTAGACAATTTGAAATATTTTTCTTTATAATTATTGGATTTAATTATTTATGAATCTATATAATTATTTATATTCTTAGTCTTGTGGAGTTTTTAGTGAATTTAATCAATTTATGCATTTTTTTAGTTCAATGGGTCACATTGTTAACTCTTAAATTGGTCAATTTGTCTAACACGACACAATCTAGTTGTTAAATGGGTTAAGCGGGTTGGAAACGGGTAACCCGTTTAATAAATAGGTTGGGTTTGGGTTTAAATTTTTGACACGATTATTAAATGGGTTGGGCTTGGGTTTGTATATTGCGACACGGCAAATACCTTGACCCGACACGACCCTTTGACACCCCTAATCAGCCCACATGAGGCTATGGAGGCCTAATCCAAAGATGAGGAAGTTGCAGGGCGCCTTCTTTGCTAGGAGTGATGTTTGTGGTGGTGTAGTGGATGAGGGCATTGGCTAAGGAAGGTGGGCTTTTTGTGCATGTGGGAATGAAGGGTACTTCAAGTGATGGGAATGAAGGAATTGGAGGTTGATCAGTAGTTGAATTTGAAAGGTGGGTTTCTGAGATCATGGTGGATGATGAAGATGGGGTTTTCAGAGGAGATGAGAGGTTTGATATGAGTATAAAGATTTGGCTTTGTGGGTTTGAATTCACATGATTCAAGGTTCTGCATTAATGTTTTGAAAGTCCTTTGTTTTTTACCGTAACAATTTGGTTTTGAACGGATAACGGCTATGAAATGGCTAATTACTACTGTGCCCTTCTCATCTACATTATGTGGAGAGGAAGACGCCAGGAAAGCAGGCCCTACTTCGGCGTAGAGTACGCCGCCGTACTCCAAACGCACCCTTGATACAAAACACAAAAACAATGTATCATCACACTTTTTAGCTTGGGATAGTACTTGGCTGACCAGGTGTGGTGTGGTTAGCACCTCCTGACCAGGTTTTGGATACTTCTCTAAGTGTCTAACACGTGTCCCTCTTTTTTCTTTTTCAACCTTATTCTACCTTTATCGGTTTTTACAATTATCAAGCCTGCAATGTAAAATTCAAAAGCATAGATCTAGCCTTCAACATGCCATATTTCACCTAACGACATCCTGTCTAAATGGTTACTTTCGGGGTGGAATCACTGCTGTTCTAGGCTTTTTGAATCGTCAATCTTAGCTTATAACTGATAAACAGATAAATTGCAGTATTCAAAACTTAAACAAATATTTTCATACTACATATTGGGCTCATATAGAATTTATTTATTTAACAGAATTACATAAATTCAGAGCCTCATTCTCAGGTAAACAGCTAAGAAGCTGTTTAGCTATCCATAAGAATTATTACAGTTACTTTCTTGTAAAGAAAGCAAGCTTCACACTTAAACTGGAAGGGAAGAGCAAACTACTACTATAGCTTTACTACTTCTTGAAAGAATCTGATTCTTCTCAATTTTTATGATCTAGAATTGGGTAATTTTCCAATGCCTTCCTAGAGAAGCTAAAGCTCCTTTTATAGGGAGCGGAACTCGAATTACAATTCAAAACAACGAAATGTACATAACGACTCTGTGAATTCCTACTTTTCTGAGTGCTCCTGCTGGTGGAGGTCGGACGGGGAAAAGCAGATTCCTTTAGCTGAAATGTTTTTCACCTGTCTTTTGAAAAGCAAAAGCAACTTTTGGAAAAAGTCCAAAAGTACTTTCGGTGCTTTCTACACCTGCTGCTTCACATGTTCTCGTCTATTTCTGAATTGTGACTAGGACAAACGAGTCGTTATCTGCCTGGGCCATACGAGCAGTTGTTGCATTATCTTCGACATCTGTATCAACATACATTTTGTAGTGGTTGTCCTTTTCAAGTCGTTCCACCCACTGTAAACATGCCAATGTCGAGTCTATCTCTTTTTTGGTGGGAGATAGTAATAGGTCACTGCTGACTACATCAGGATGATCATATGCAGTGATAATTGTCTTTTCTCCTGCTGCTAGGAAGGTATTGTTGATATCTTGAGAGTTGATATTTTTTTTTATATTCTAGAGCCATGGCTTTCATCCATGGGATGCTTGAGTTTGGTTGGCCATTGTATCCCACACAGGCAGGTTGAAGATATTGTCTTTGAATAATCCTCACATAATGATATGGAGAAATATACTCAACCTCACCGTTTGCCTTCTGAATCCATTCTGGGGGAGTGGATCTGAACTTTAGACTAAGCGTACATTCATTTTTTCTAATATTTTTGACTGTGTTGACAATGATAAGGGGCAAGCCTTTGAGATCATCATTTGTTTTAGTCCACAGATTATGGACAAAACCATTTTCAACAAGCCAAAGCTTGTGTTCTTGAGGATGTTCACTCTGAACATTGACTAAGTATCTTCCAACATATGGTCCTGCAATTATGAAGAGAGTTGGAGGAATACGGTCCTCAGAATTATGACTTCCTATCAGACTATGGAATTCATGCCAGTCTGATTCTTTGAGTGCTATGATAAGGACCCTAGCACTTTCTGGATCTTCGAGGAAGTGAATTTTTTCCTTTCTAACAGCACTCTACTGTGTATGAAGTTCTTCTAACTGTGGTCTAGCATTTTCATATAGTTCTTCAGCTAGTACAAAGAGAGCTGGGAACATCAGACCACTGCTTCTTTCTTGAAAAGCAAATAGGAGATTATCCAGAATTGTTTCTGGTGGTAAGCTAGTCTCCTGCCAGTTCTGAACACAGGAGCATCAAAGGTTCTTAATTCATAATTAAAAATATTTATAACTCCAGTTGGAGTAGGTCTGCTTTTTGGCAAAGCAGCAGCAGTCAACTGTCTTGATGTGCCTTTACCGTCCCGTTTGAGACGGGCTAGTCAATCCTTTACCCTGGGATTGATCAGTTGTGGCTAGTCCTTTTGGACCTAGCAAGAATCTTTTGAGGATTTTTTCTTTAGGAGCCTCAGCATGTTCATGTTCTTTCCCAGGTCTTCTGCTTCTGGGATTATGACCTTCATCGTCATCTTTTCGACTAAACATCGCCATTTCTCTGGTTAAAGTGTCTGGAAGATAGTTCTTGTTTCGTGCAATTAATTCAACATTATAATCATATTGGTTAAGAAATAATTGCCAATTGGCTAATCTTCCTCTGTCAGCAGCTTTATCAAGTTTAAAATTTTTGAAATTCTTTACTCTAGCACAATCGGTGCGGACAGTAAAGGGTTTTCTAAGAAAAGCTGGAGAATTTAAAGTTGTTTTCTTGACAGCCAAAATTTATTTTTCCCCTATGGGATAATTCAGTTCTGCAAGGCTAAACTTGCTGCTACAAAATTTACAGATCTTTTCAATGTTAGTTTCAGGCGTTTTTGCCAGAACAACACCGGACCAGTGATTATCACTCGCATCTGTTTGGAGGATAATTTCATCATTTTCCTCTGGTTGTTGTAGAGGAGGGAGGTTTTTGCAGATATTTTTTATCTGCTTCACAATTTTTTCATCATCTGTGGTGAAGTTCCATTTTCTCTTGGAACTCGTCTTAGGAGATAACATTGCTGTTAGTCCTGAGATTTTGGGAATGAAATCTCTCCCATAATTTATGACTCCTAAGAATCTCTCTAGACTCTTGGCATCAGGAATTCTATCTGGGAATTTCCAGATCTTCTCAAGGATGTGAGGTTGGAGTTTTATTACTCTATTCTTGATGTTTATTCCTAGGAAATTAACTTCATCGAGGATAAAGAAGATTTTCTTTTCACCTAGGATAATTCCATGCTGAACTATCAGCTTTACAACCTCGTAGAGGTGTTTCATGCGTTCTTCTCTGTTTTTGGAGAAGACCAGGATGTCATCTATGTAGACGACGCAGAACTCCGCAAAATGTTTGAAGATGTTGTCCATCTTTCTGTGGAAGATTGAGGGAGCTTGTTTTGGACCAAAAGGCATTACTAACCATTCGTAATGGCCTTGTGGTGTTCCAAATGCAGTGAGAGGGATACTCTCAGGATGCATCTTGACTTGCCAAAAACCCAACTTTGCATCGAATTTTGAAAAGACTTTAGCTCCTCTGAGTTGGTTGATCAGAACTCTTACTTGAGCAATTTGATAACCGCTCTTGACAGTCTTTTTGTTGACATCTCTATAGTAAATCACCATTCTAGCTTTTCCTCTGAGGTTTTCCGCAAGATTTCTTTCGTAGAATGCTAGAGCATGATGAGGGCTAGTGCCAGCTTGAATTAATCTCTTGTTCAAGAGATCTTCAATGTCTTTTCTGAACTCTTTTTGGTCTTCCTCTTTGTACTGAGGATAGCTTTGACATGACAGATGGCATTCATATCATGTAATCTCAATTCACAGACCACTGGGTCTTTTTCCTAAAACTTCTGATGATCTACATCGATATTCTGTTCGAGTAGTTTCTTGATTTTGTCAAGAGTGGGAATTTTCTGAGACTCAAGCTTGTTCTGAAAGTGCTTGAGGTTATGCTCATGTACGAATCTAGCTTCTTCATCTGTGCTAGATATTTCTTCCTTCTTCTTCTTCTTCTTCAGAAGAGGATTCTTCAACAAGTAGTTGTTCTTGTTGTTTGATTTGAAGGATGGTTTCAAATTTGGGTTTGTAGGGGGTAAGATCACCACTATTTTGTTGCGATCTCCGATATTGTGTAGTAAAGTTGGGTCCTACTACACTTTTGGCTTGAGTAAGCCTGTCCGCCCAGAACACCCTTTCTCCTTTTCTGAAGCCTATCGCTTCTTCATCTTGGATGAATATCTGTTGGAGAATAAAATCATTTCCCAACAAGAAATCTGATCCTTGGCCTTCAGATTGCCAAACATTATGGATGATAAATGTTCCTCCACCAATGGTGATATGAACATTTTTTGCTACTTTATTCATCGTAAGATGGCTTCCATCAAAATTAACACCAGTAGCTGTTCTTTTCTTATCTTCTTTCCAGAGTTCTTCTGGAATTACAAATCTCTTTGCAACTGCAAATCCTGATCCATTGTCTACAAATGCATGTAGATGATATTTTTTATGATCAGGGAATTTGAGTCTAATCTCTATGTAGTTGCTGTATCTATTAGTAGAGACGACTTTCGATTGTTGTAGTTCATTTTCTTGAACTTTTTCCTTAGGTATGAATGGTTTACATTCTTCTAGAACATTTTTAGGTATTTCAACCAGTTCAATAGTTGCATCCAGTTTTTCTTCCTCGATTTGTTGAATAACTGTATCGAGTTTTACTTCCTCAATTTTTTCTTCCTTTTTTGAAGAGGAGGGTTCCATGGTTTTTTGGAACATAGTTTCTAATTCTTTCTCTTTTTTCTCAGAGAAATATTCTTCATATTCTTGTTCTACCAATTGGCTGATAAGGTCATTCTTGGTCTTTCTTCTTGCTTCAACTATGAAGGATTCTTTGTGGTAAGTCTTTTTTGACTTTTCACAGAACATAGGAAGTCCATTCTTTTCGTGACATAGGCAGTAGTCACAAACGAATGTTCCAGGGTTCACCTGATAAGAAGACGTTATTGCTTCCATCTTACTTTCTTCCCAGTTTTTGACGTGTAGAACGTTCATCTGTCTAGATTCTAAGTACTCGACTTCAGAATCTATTTCAGAATCAGATGATTCTTCTTCTTCAGACCAGGCAGAGTAAACTGTCCTGTCATCTTCTTCATCATCAGAATAGGCTATTTCGTAGCCCTTCATGTTTGTTGTTTCTACTATAGGCTCATATTCTTCAAATAGAGCTTTCGTAGATCTTTTACCCTTTTCTGGGCATTCATTGGCATAGTGCCCTTCAGCTTTATATAACTAGCATCTGCAAGCTTTCTTGCCTGGTTGAGTATTCTGAGGGTTGACTTGGTGATTCTTCTTTTTCTTGAAGAATTTCTTTTTAGGATTTTCATTCTGTTGTTTCTTGTAGTTGGAACTTTTCTTAAATTTCCAATCTCTTTTCTTATTACTCCTTCTGAATTTTTTAGAGTAATATTTTTCTTTTCTTTTTCTGTGGAACTTGGATTCATGACTTCCCCAGTTGGTTGGCATGTCCAGTATTCCATAACAGAAATTTTCAACTCCTTTGAGTTGTTTCTTGGCCATCTTAGCTCTAAGATTGGCTTTGCATTGTTCTTTCAGTAATTGCCTGATTCTGTCGGCAATACCTCCAACTGAAAATCTTTCAATTGGTTTTTCAGCTATGCTTTCTCTCACAGCTATTCTCCATGGTACAGGGAGTTTTTTGTGCAGCAGGTTGACTAGATCAGTATTTTTTAGTTCACCAATTGTACAGTAATATTCTTGAAATTCATTCAAGTATTCTTCAAAATATCTCATGTCACAAATTTTGAGAGCATAGATATTTGACTTGGCTGTTTCTTTAGCCTTTTCACTCATATTTGAGAGATCTCCACATAACTGATCGTACAGGGTACTGCAAAATTGTAAGGAGATTTTGAATTTTTTATTTCTTCAACCCAGTCTTTTCCTCTGCCAGTTTCCTTGAAAGAGAAATAATATTTCTTTGCTACTCTAGTGAGAGTAGTTTTATAGTACACCTGAAGATCTAGTGCTTCAAATTTTCCAAGGGTTAGAGCAGAAGCCATCATCAAGCTATCAACCCATTGGTCAAGAGTTTTCCTCTTGTCTAGAGCTTGGTCTAGATTTAGCCAGATACCATGAGAGGAAATTGGTACTCTGGGTATATTGTCCTCTGGGACAAATTTTTGAGAATTTCTTTCTCCATTTTTGCCCGTAGGGACTTTCTGAAAAGGAAGTTTCACTTTTCCTTTTTCTCTGGTTATGGAAGTTTTGGAGCTTTCTCCTTCTTCCATTTCAATATCCTGATAGGGAAGGAGTTTTCTTTCCTTTCCAAGTTTGAAATTTTTCATTTCTTCGATTAGTTTTTCTAATCATTCAGGGTTTTCGCAGATTTATGCTTCTTCATAGAGATCATAGAGCTTTTGTGCTCTAAACATGTTTACTGGTCTGTTCAGATCAGCTTCTAAGTCTTCTTCAGTGATTGACTCTGAGGGTTCGTCAGAGTATTTAGTACCACTAACACTAGCTTCTCTAGTGCTGTAGCTTCATCTGAGAAGATTGTTGTTTATCCTAATATTTTCAGGACATACTTCACTTTTTCTGTGATCGTCAAATTTTTGACTGATATCTCCAGTCTTTCTACTTTCATAAATTGCCGCTTTGGCATTTTCTACTGATTTTTTCGGACCAGACAATTTCCATTCAATAGGAAAAGTTACTTCATTCTAAGTAACCTTGTGAATCTGTTGTGAATGGTTCTTCTGACTGGTGAGGAATCCAGTAGTAAGACCAGGGATGTTTGATATCCTTGTCTTTGGCTCTACTGTGGTACTCATCAGTTTATAATATATCCTGTATACTATAGCCAATTCTTGCATATCTTTTTTCATGGATATGCCATCTGTCTCGACTCTCAGTCTTAGACAGTGAGCTGCATCTTTCAAGCTGGTAGAGAAATATAGGAAGCAATTGAAATAAGCCACTTGATTGCATAAAGATGCTTCAAGGGTTCCCAACAGACTAGCTTGAAAATCTGTCAGTCTATTATCTTGGAGGACACATAGAACTGAACAATTTATGCCTTCTCGAGCTAGAAGTTTTATGCCTACTTGGACTGCTCCAATATGCATAAATTGATAATTTTTTGTTCTTGCTCGGGCAACTTCTTCAAGAGTGATCATTAGAAGAACTGTCTCTCCTATTGTTGAGGGGGTTGTGAATTCTAATAATTTGAAGTGGTGGCTATCCAACACATCAAACTTTCCCCTTTTGTAGATTTGTTTAAAATCTAACTTTGGAATTGATGCGTTTTTTACCTCTTGTTCGATTTCGTTGAATTCGAATTCTTCAGCATTGAGGAGTTGTACTCCTTTCTTTTTCCCGAACATGCTCATCATTTTGACATCTCTTTTTTCTTTCGGGTCTTCATACTAAATACTAGTTTGACTAGTAGATGGTCCAAGAAAAATCATGTGTGGAACATGATTCTTTTCTTGTCTTTCTAATGGTTTAAATCCATTAGCATTCTTTGGTTTACTGTAGACATTTTCTTGTCCTTTAGTATATTTTTCATAGAATCCAGCATTTTTTGTTGTTCATTGATTTGTCTACTAACACTTGTTAGCCTTTCTTCTTCCGTTTTTGGAAGTTCTTTGATATAATCTAGTTTGTTTTCCAATTTTTCTAATTGGTAGATTATAGCAGGTAATTTTTCTAGATGAAGCTGACATCTAGATAACTCTTTCAGGAGGATTTCAGTAGAGAATTCAACTTCTCTAATATTAAATCAGACATTGTCCCCATTAGGATTCCCTTTTTGAGCTATTTTACAAGCTCTGATACCAGTGATTCACGCGGATCTAACAAATGCTCAAGTAATCAAGAGGTTTTTGTTCCTCTTGTAGAGTATATAAGAGATCTTCTATATCTTGTTCAACTTTATAGATTCTTGTTTGAAGTCTATAAATGATATTCCAATAATTGGGAGTTTCTCAGACAAGATTATCTCTAAAATTTTTCAATTTTTTCCACTTTTCTCTTTCTTTTTTCAATTCTTTGCTAGTACTAGTGCAAATAGCAATCAGCTCAAGTCTAACAGTGATAGGAATTATGAATAATATAATTTAACTGCTTACATTGAGCATTGAGGATGAATATAACTGCAATATATTAGAACAAACAAATTCAACTATGGGCCCACTATGTTTCCCTAATCATAATTGTAAATGAAGTAAACCTGCAGTAGATTTGAGAGATGAGGCTAAGGAAAAGATAAAAGGGAGCAAGACCAGAAGGTAGCCTATGTGTAGAACTTTGATTGGTTATGGGCAGCCCTTGCTGACCATGGCTGGTCAGCGAAGTTTTTTCCCACTTTTTATCGGTGGAAAAACGACGATATATTGACAGCAACTAGTACACATGACAGCCCACTTTTTTGGGGCCACGATAGAAATAGACATGACTTATTCTTTAATGCAACTAATCCAAAAATACAAATTCTGGAACCGACAATCAA